>RJWM01042781.1:0-14155 GCA_004363535.1 Dasyprocta punctata
GAAACAGTGGAAGATACTGATTTTTTAAAAATTGATGGACAAAGTAAGGATGGTAATGAAGAGGAGAGGCGCACATTTTTGTTACTGTTTGTCAACCCAGAAAGTTACAGATTTCTGATCTCATTTCAATATACTTTATTTATGGTATCAGCAGTGTTATGTAGATAATTAAAATGTTTAAAATGGTACAATTACTTTTGAAATATTTCCCAAAGTGATATAAAACTTACAGTATAAATCAATGCAACCTCATTAGAACATGTTATCTCATTACGTGGAATAAGGACAAGTATCGGAGAAAAAAGAAAAGATCAGTTTTATGTTTGCATTTTTAAAGAAATACAAAAATATTTGGAATGATTATGCATGAATCTAATGACATTTTTAATTCTTTTTCTTTTTATGCGTTCTTTCCTGACTTTTTTTTATGTACTAACCTTCCCTTGGGCTACTTATGCTAATTGTATGAACACTATTTGTTCAGAATTCTTATCTGACAAATGCACACTCACAGAGCATTTGTCTTTAAGCTTAGCAACACTTTAATGATGATAAGCAGAAATACTTCCAAGAGTAATTGACTGCCATTTTGTAATTATGTTTTATTTTGCTACTTTGCTGAAAAGATTTTTACTGATGCATGAAAAATATTCCAAAGGCAAAAAGGATGTATTTAATTGCATTATTGTCTTCTGTCAGAAGTTCGTTTTTTGCATCACATCTGGTCCCTTGGATATTTCTTAGTAGTTATGGAGATAATTAACATATTATTAAAATATTCATAGAGAAAGATTATGATAGTGTAGTTAACTTAAATGGATATTTTAAAATCATACTCAAATATAACCAAATATTTTATGATGCTTATTTTTCAGAAATCTAAATAAGCTAGAATATCCATAATTTAAAATTAAACGTAGCAATTAGAAAGCATGCCCTCATTAAGTTAAAAACCAAAATAAATTGAAAAATGACATTTTTAATGATACGATAGTTTTTGAAGCCATTTAAACTAAAATTAATTCATATTATAGTAGTAAGATTTAACTTCAATATAAATTTTCCCTACTGCTATTCATGATGAATTTGAAGCAAATTTATACTAATGGATTATACAGATATGTAATGACCTCTAAAAGTTTTTAAAATATGATATTGAATATCAATAAAATACAAAAAATCTTAGAAATAAGATTAAATGACAAAAATACATAGAGAAAAATTAACAAGCTATGAAAACAGAGATAAGTGGCTCTGTTGTTGCAATGAATGAAATGAATTTTAAAGTAAATTTAAGTAATATTTGATCTGAATAGTAAGTTTCTTTTGAGAATAAACTGGTCAAAATTAAATGACAATTATACATACAAAAAACATTAGTAGAAATGTCTTCGATGACTATTATTCAAATATTCAAAATCTTGAAATTTAAGTGCCAAATATTCAAAATCCTGACATTTATGGAAAAAATTGGATGATGTAGACTGTAAGTCTCACTGTTATTTGTTAATTTTACATTTTATTAGTACATATTTGAAGAACAAAATGATTTAATTCACATTCCTCATGGGGAGTTGGTACATGTATATAACATTTTAATTATTCTTTATTCTACTTTTAAACTGCTGCAGTTAAAACAATATTCATTTGCAAAAGGAGAGTACCCATATAAACAAATACAAAAAAGTGAAAGACAAGAAGCTAAAGCACTAGTGAGGGTTGTTAATCTTTGGCAAATGTGACTTTGAAATATATTAATGTACATTTAATCAAATATTTTAGTGTAAAAGTAAACTTAAAACTTTTTATTGTGTAATAATCAGAAATTCCCTTGCAAATATATCTTGGACAACAGCATAAAGATTAAGGCAATTTAATTTTTAAAACACAAATTTAGAAACTATCTTTAAGGTGCTGTAAAACATTCAGTATTTAAAATAAAATATTTCAACACGAAGATGCTTCATTAAAATTCACTGTTTCTGCTCACTACACAAAATAATGCAAAACCATAATGTTGCCAATTGAATAGGCAAATCTCAGTGTTATATTATAGATGTAAAATAAATATATCAATATACTTCATTCAGATTATATTCTATTCAATTACTATTGTAATAAAATGCATAAAGATAGATAATCTGAGTTGTGTAGAGCTCATTTTGATTCCTAACAAAAAGGAAAAGACAATCAAGCGATAAAATAAACACAAGAAAATCATACAGTTTTGAATTAATTATTTTTTTTGCTACAATGGCAAAAATTTCTTATTGCAATCAGCAGACACATTGAGCTCAAAAATTTGCCTTCCCATTTATAACAAGATTGAAAATTAGACAGCTCTTCTTGAATTCATAAGAATATAGAAATGTCAATATTTTTATTTAGTTTTCTAGATTATCTGCAATGTCACACTGATGCAATTTTTGTCACAAAATCAAATCATTGACAAGGCTACAATCAAAGCATTTAATGGAATTTCCACACTTTCTACCATCCATAGTATTTTTGTACTATTATTCACTACAAATTGTTGAGACAGATTGATAATTGTACTTCCCTTTCATTTTCCTTGTTTTGACACTCTGTAATATCCTGCAAATGTGGATTTCTAAATTTTGACCACTCCTACTTCGAGGAAATTTCTCTTCACATTACAGTCAGGCTGGTAATGTATTCTACAAATGATTGCTGAAAATAAGAATATTAGTGCAATTCAAAATTAACTTATGTTAAGTTTTACCAAAAAAGCATAGTTGTTTCTTCTACTCCTGGAACTTGTAGACCAAAGACTTTGTACTTACTCAGTTTGCACTTGCTAAAAATCAATAACACAAACTGAGTTATTTTTAAGGAAATAAATGTATTCCTCATAATTTAGTAGACTAGGGATTCCAAATTGTGGGGATGAATACAGTGAGGTTCTCCTTCTTTGGCAATAACATGGTAAGAAAGTGCAAACCAGAGATGAAAAGGGGATTAAATTTAGTTCTAAAAAACCTTCAGTCTCATGATTACCAGTGACTCCTAAAATAGTCTTCAGATCACGACTTTCACAAATTTTTTTTTTCCTTTAGTCTTTACTTGCCAATACTGCAGCAATGGTAGTTTTCACCTTGAGTTTTAGAAGAGAAAATAACTCAAACTATAACTCCTGAGTAGAGGCAATTAGAAAAATGTAAACTTACAACTACTGAATTGAGACCTATTGATTTTTGGAATTTGAAGTTAGAGAAAACAAAACAGTCTCATGAGGGGATAACCCATCCTGAACTTGGAGAAGAGAAAGCAACGTATTAATGGTCTTTTTTCATTCAAAAATCCGTAAATCTTTCCTAATTAAGCACAGTACTGTGCTATACTTTCCCTAAATGGTCTTCTGAATTTCCCATGGATAGCATCTGTCAACATCTAAAGTTATCTTTCTGAGTTTTAAAAACTCATTTATCTTGAAAGTACTCTCACCAGTATCAAATCAACATTATTACAGACAGTAGAACTACCTTTGAATTACCACAAGTGCCAAAAAATTTCTGTGAATTGTTGTAAACTTGTCCTGATGGTTTGAGCAACTTAATAAGGTGTTCGTTTCTAAGATCCCAAGGATATGAACGAACTAAATTCTAGCAATTAGTGTTATTCTGTTCCTTGGAGTCTTGTTCATTGTAACCTGACATGAATATTATGTGATAAAAATAGAATATAATTGTATATGATGCCCAATGCACATGCAGTAAAAGGAGAAATAGACAACTGGTACTATATTAAACAAAATACCTTTTGCAGAGGAGAAACAAATAAAAAGAAACCCATAAAATAGGAGCAAATAGTTGTGAAATATGTGACTGATAAAGGAATGATTTCCAAAATACATAAGAAATTCCCTATATCCAGACAGCAAAACATCTAATAATATGATTAAAAAATTATAAAAGTCTTTGACAGATTTTTCTCCGAAGAAGACACATAAATTGCCAATATGTATACAGTAAGTCTCAACATCACCAGTCACCAGGGAACTAAATGTACATTAAAATCACAGTTCCATTATCACCTCACACATATTAAAATAACAATTAATGATTATTTGAAAGATAAATGTATGATAAACAAATATCAGTAAGGAAGTATATAAACTGGAAATTGAATAGTGTTGGGGAAAAATGTAAAATGGTGCAACCAGTATAGAAAACGATATGGTGACTCTTCTGAATTTTATCAATGAAATTCTTATATGATTCAATAATCTTATTCCTGAATTTATACAAAGGAATTTAAATTGGAATTTTGAAGAATAGCCACAATCCTGTATTGCAGCAATTTTCACAAGGCAAAAATATAGAAAGAGATTAAATGTTCAATGATGAATGAATAAATAAAAAATGTAGGTTAGTATAAATGGAATACCATTATGTATTTCTAAAAGATATACATCTTATTATATGCAAAAACAAAGATAAATGTGGAGAACATTATGTTGATTAAAATAAGTCAAGTATAGGAAGACTAAAAACAAAAGACAAAGACTAATGCATTTTGTTTGTGTGAGATACCTCTGTTAAAACTAGTAGAATGATGTACAATAATAATTTTCAGGGTTAGAGAAATAGAAAATGGGTAATTGACCTTTAGTGAGCACAAACTTTAATACAAGGTGGGTAGATTCTAGACATTGGTTTCAATTATTGGACCTACAGTTAACAATACATTTTTGTGCATTTATTTCTCATAGTAAGTTATAGTATTGAAACAGAAAGGGAAAGAAATTAGGACACACATTTTTGTGAGACTAAACTCTATGAGTGTAAATGTTTCTATATGTTTTCCCTGCAGAGATATGGTAAGAATTCCTGTGCATTTCAAGGATGAATGCATACTTAATATCCTTCAGATACAGAGATAGTATTTTCCTAGATCAAAAATCAGGTTTGCTTATTCAAAAAAGTTGTTTTTAAATAACAATGGTCAGGCAGTTGTTTTATTGTCCAAAATGTTGTGTTTCTTAGACTTTCCTGTGTTACTCCTGTGAAACTGTCTCCTCCCATCTCAAATATCTTTTTTGTGTCATAACCCATAGTTGTTTAGAATGTGACCTTATAAAAATCAGGACTTTATAATGGGTACCAACTTAAAGAGGGGCCATTATGAACAGTCCTAATACAAATGACTGATGCCTGGATAATTACGAGAAATTTGGATATAGGTGTATTCTCTATGAACATAAAACCATATGAAGAGATCTAGGACAATGGTAGACATAAATAAGAAACTGGGGCAGATCTTTATGTCATAATCTTCAGAAGGAACTAATTCTGCTTACATTTTGATTTGTTATATTAATCCTCCAGAATTATGAAATAGTAAATTTCTCTTGTTTAAGATACCTAGACTTGTTACTTGCATAAATAAGTTCTAATAAACCAAAATGAATGTAAGAACAGCTGGTATGAGTATAAAACTCATTATTTTTCCTTTGTGATGAGTAATCAGTGCCTTTTTTGACCCAGGTTGCTCCTTCTGTCTGTGTCCTTGAGACTGTGCCAGGTCAGCTTATTAACTTCTAACTGAGAAAGATCTCGGATCCTGCAATTTTTTGATTCAAGTAGGCAAAACAGGAATAAAGGTATAGAGTACCTAAAATATTAACAATTTCACTTAATTGGCATTTATAGATCTTTTCATCCAATAGCAGAATAGTTTACATACTAAAGATTCAATTATTAACTATAAATAAGTATCATATTCTAAGCCATAAAACAAGCCATAATGTTTTTAAAATGAAAGAAAAATACAAAGTATGCTTTTCAACTTCACTGAAATAATCTGGAAGTTCATCAAAGAAATGTATTTGTTATTTTTTGGTTTACAGGTTACATGATTCAATAATTCATAAATGAAATGAATGGTATCATATGTCAAGTAAATATAATTTTCTATAGAAATTATTTGTATTTTCAAAGAAAACCATCAATCATGTCAGAAATTTCAATTGCCTTTGTGTTGATTAAGTGTGTGTACATATATGTGTGTGTGTGCAACAGTGTGTGTGTATATATTGTATATCATTATCAGTGAGAACCATGCTTAGCAACATGAACTGAAAAAAATCACTCATATTATTTATGTAAATATAAATAAATTTAAAGGTAGTTTGATCTAACTATATTTTAAATATTACATTTCTTAACAACTTTGTTTCTTAGCAATTTTTAAATCTTGCATATTCACATGAAGAAGTTATGTCTTTATAAGGATCATGTCCTGTGTTCACCTACCATTAAAAACAAAATAACTAGTGAAAGTGAGAAAAAGGAGAATTAAGTTTTAACACATATTTAGAAACATTGTGTATCATTTACATCTTTCCAAAGTATATGGCAATTTTAACTATTCAGCACATCTATTAATAATGGGGTAATTTGACTGTTTAAGAATATTTTTTACAAATTTATTAGTACATCTGCCCTCATTGCCCTCAAAGCGTTCTTTATTAACCCTATATCTGAAAGAACATAGTTGATATCTTGAATTATTTACTTAAATAGAAACAAAATATAGAAGAGTAAAAAAAAAGAAACACAAAATAAATCTCAACTCACAATTCAGACTTACAGTTTAAAAAATAAATTAAAGACATATGATTGTCCACTTCAGAATACTCAAGTGACATCACATTTAGCTCAGTGCTAAAGCTTAAGTCCTAAAATGACAACTGCCCTCAGCCTACCATGAATATCTTTTCTTTGTCATCTTTGTCTTTATCAATCTCAATTTATACCCTTGCTACTTTCCTTCAAATATTTAGGCCTCCTTATACTTCTAAAATATAAAATACACACATGCTCTTACTTTAGGCCTATTTTTCTAAAAATTTTCTTCCTCTATCAGATTAGATGTCTGGCTTACTTGCCTCTTTCAATATTTTGCTCAACTTTTACTTCTCAGTGAGGCCTGGCCACACCAAACACTGTATCCCATAACACTTTGTATTCTTTTTCTGTTTTACCTCAAGGGTTTATTTTCATTACTACTACGTATTCACATTATTCCATTTTCTAGTGCTATAACAAAATAGTTAAGACCAAATGCTTTATGAACAAAAGAGGTTTACATAGGTAAGTTTTAAAGGAAAAGGATCGAATGACAAATTTGGAAACTAGAATGGGTAGAAGTCATTTTAGCGGTTTCATAGCAATGCTCTTCAGAAACTAAGTAACAACCCATAAAAACTCCATTGATTTACTCCTGAGGAAAGCATCTCCAAAGACCTATCTTGAATTAAATTCCATTAAATATTTTACCAATCATTCACATTAAGGATAAAGATTCTATCACAAGCACTCCTGGGTAAAGTTCATAACCAAACACTCACACAACAGCAATATTTTACTTCTTTATGTCAGTGTTGTCAAATATTAAGACAAAATTAAACAGATTAAATTGTTAAATTTAAGAATTATAAGAAAAGTTTGAGAATGTGATACTTCAAACAGACCATTGTGAGGAGCTGCACAGTAATCATAGCACAGTTAGTAAAATGTAAAAGAGGAAATATTTTGACCTTTTTTGTGATTGGTTGTTATATATTCACATTCTTTTTAAGCTAAGTAGCACTGTTTAAGCGAATCTGTCTATAGATGATTGGTTTAATTTTGCTGAAACATGCTGACAAGGGTGTAAAAATGTTTTGTGCTTCATTTATAGTTTCAGAGAAATCACTGTGACATGTTTTGGCTACATGACTATGTGTGGCTGATCTTGATGAATATCTGTATGAGGCCTCCATTTTCATTTTCTTTATAAAACGTAGTCTTTAGGAATAAGATAGTTGTGCCTGATTTGTTTTCTGTTGTGTATCAGTAATGAGAAAAAAATGGAAAGCAGATAGAGTCAATAAATGGCAGTAAAACTAGTGCATTGTTGATTTTTTGGGTCTTGTTGATAGACTTTCAAATACAAAGTATAAATTTTAAAGAATTCTTCAATAACTTTATTAAGATAGATTTATATTAAAATTTCTTTACTACTGCTGTTTTAGTTTTCATATAAAAAGAGATTAGAGTTTTTCATATTAACATGAAATAAACTTTGTACAATTTAGAATAACAACTGTAAAATCTAAGGTAAAGTTTCTTATGTTCTCTTTAAGGATGCAATTATACACAGTATTTTTGGGAAGTTTTAATTCTCAAAACTAAATCAAAAAGAAATCATGCATGGAATAACATCTGAGATTTGACAAGATAATAAAAGCAGCTTTGCTTAAAATAGAGACAAAAATTGAATTTGATCAGATCATCAATAATACCAATTCTAATTCCAATTAATCGATTTAAGATGGTGTAGAAATAATGATAATATAAAAGTCACAAATATTTTAATAATAATTTTACAAAACTAAAACCCATCCTGAAAACAAAATCGCAAACAAAAAATAAAAGGAAAAGATATGAATCCGTATATATGTATATGTAAGATAACTAAAACACACTGCTGAATGTATTTGTTATTGATAAAGAACAATTAATACTCATATGATTAGATCAATTTTACATGTCTATATCTATTAATGTAAACAACCATTTTGAAGATAATGATATGCAATATTGTCAAGTTTCTATCCTGTTTTGTAAACTTGTAATGTTACTGTTGTGCATTTACTCTAATCGTTTGTTTGTTTCTTTTGCTTTTTGTCTTTGTTATATGTGTCTTTTTTTCTTAAATAAAAAAATAGGCAGTGCCATGGTGAATGGATATACACTAAAACACATTCACTGAACTATAGCTCCTAAAATTGGAATTAACCCAATATCAATACCAACCTGCTAGTAATAGGAATGGGCTACTGTGTTTTACCATGAAAAAGCAGTTTGGCTTATTTAGCCATTTAAAAAAAACTGTAATATACATCTGAAGAAGTTGAATAAAGATTATTACATTGAAAAAAAAACAGTAGTTGATGAGTATGGATCAAGACTTGAAACGAAAACCATAACCATCACAGGAACTGAGGCAATGTAGTTCACGAGAGTATCTTAAGCTCCACTCACTTTTTTCTATCACCTTACTTCAGATTTAGCAGTTAAAAAAACACTAGTATCAGCAATGTACATTTCAGTTGGACAGAGAAAACAGAGCAACCTGAATGTAATGTTCTGGATATGAAAATTTGGGATGAAAAAGATATTTTTCTCAAATACAAATTTGGGTGGTCTTTTTATAAAGCCTGTATATGTTCTCTGTATTCCATATGAATTACTCTGCATGTACACACAAACACACATACACACGCATACACACATGCACATCATTTTCTAACCAATTTTTATGCAAGTTTTTAAATGATAGGCTTGAACTTGTGATCCTTTTTTCCTCACCATCTGAGCATGCTGGCATAGTGGGTATGCATCTCCACAACCAGTTTCATGCATTCCTAAATGATTCTTTCCATTCTGAGTAGGCTCTTTATTAAAGTCCCAATATATTAACCAGTCCCAGAAAGAGGACAGTGAAACAACTGCTCTAACATCATTATCTTACGTTATTATTCAGTTTTGTGTTTCAGACCTCTGGTTCTCACAGTCATTTCTTCTTTAGTTTGGTATTTCGCAATGGGCAAGTATAAAATCTGCTGCATAATATCAGTAAGATTTTTACATGTTCCTGGTTTTTACCACACACATGGCAGCTGTAACCTTATTTTCTCTCTACAGTTAGGACAAATTGCCCCAATACCCTGTTGACCTCTTATTGCCCATTTTCCTAGTTGCAAAAACAAACTTGGATAGTCAGTGGTCACTCAAACTTGTGATAGCAGCTAAACTCTCCAATTCAGCACAACCTAGAGTTGCATAGCAAAGAACATTCCCTTCCCCATGTTGCTATTCAGGTTACTGTGAAAAGTACTACCTCAGGTTTCACCCTTTGATTTTCAAATTAGCTGCTTCAGGAGAATCATAGATAATTCTGCAAAAAAATCTTTGAGCTTGTCAAGTCTATTAACTTATAATATCTTCAAATAATATTTCAAGATTTATCACCGTGTGACAAAATAGTTATAATAATAATAGAATAGGTTAAATGCAAGTGTTATTTTTCCACCCAACAAAATAACAATTGATCCATTAATATATACATATTGACAAGAGAAATAGAGGAAACTTGCTTCTAATGTTTATATTACAAATAAATACATAAATAAATACACAAGTATGTGTTCATGGAGAAAAATGGACTGTATGTGTGTATACATATATATGGACACTATATATGAACAATTTATGAGAGACTGACAGAGGAAGAGAAAGGGAGACAGAGAAAACAGAGAAATGTAATGTCTTAAATAAAGAAGACAGAGTCAATTCTGTGGATTTCTGTGACCAAAGAGGAAACTGTTCCTTAGACTCTCAATTATGAAAAGAAAAGACAAAATTGGATGCTGCTTCTGAAATGATTTTGATTATTCACTACACAGACAGTTGAAAATAACGGTCCAGATAACAACCTTTTATCTTGAATTTGTGTTGTTGCTATTGTTATTGTTTTGTTTCACACATAAATTCAAATAATGAAAGAGGTTTAACCTTGTGTCTTAGTTGCTGAGACACAATACCTAACAACTACTACTTAAAGAAGTAAAAGTGTATTTTAGCTCACAGTTGTGAAGGTTTCAGTTCTGACTGACTGACTGCATTGCAAGGCAGAAAGGCAAAACAGAGGAAAAAGAGCTCACAGCATGCAGGAAACAGCCACAGAAACCAGAAGACCAGATAGATAGATAGATAGATTGATAGATTGATAATAGATTGATAGATATAGATATGCCATGTATATGTATCATTAGCTGAACATTATTAAATACAATGTACCTCAAACATATCTTAATAAAACCCTGCATAAAAGGGGCTAGTTGACCGGGGAGCAGTACAGAATTTGACTGTCCATGAAAACACTCCAAGGAAATATTCAGGTCATGCACCGGCCTCAGGATGCCCTTCGTTCTCCTGCTCACTTGTGTAATTCCAGCCAGTGATTTCGATTGGTCAGCACAAGAGAACTGGACCATATAAATCCCGGTCACTGTGCCCAGATACTAGGAGAAAAATGGAATGAATTAGAAAAAAAGGTAACCTTTGAAGTACAAACTAATATACTTAGAATATTCCTTGGCCCTATTTTTATTTTCCATGTTTTCTTGCCATTTTTGATATTTGACTTCTTCCTTGGCTATTTCTTTACTAATCAAATTAGTAGTTCTAGTTTTTCTACATTGTAATCACATTGTAATAATTGCTAAATTAGAAGATTATAATTATATTCTATTTTTAATGATTGTTAGTCACATTTCCTTTCCAATAGACTAAGGAGAGAAGAAGAGCAGAAATATTGACACTCGTCAATTCTTAGTTCTCTAATTATATATGCTATATAAGATACTGGTGATAGAATTTCTTTGAGGAACACATTTAAAACAAATAGTGAGGGGGCCTGTGTATATAACTCAGCAGCACAGCACCTGCCCAGCATGCGCAAGGTCATGAGTTCCAATTCTGAAAAACAAAAACAAATAATGAGTAGGAGGTTTTATTGGTTGTGATGGAAATAATGAAGTGATGAAGACAAAGTAACCAGAGATGAGATAGTAAAATAAATGCTTGAAATATTTTGTTGGAAAAAAATGATTTAAAAAAATCACAGATGAAGTTAAAACAGCAATAAAACATGGGATGAATGTCAGAGTCAGGAAAACAAATTTTACAAATAAATATATCAAATCACTGCATTATTTTATTGTGAATCCATTTCCAATACACTAACTCATCAATATCTTGAATTACTTTAAGGTGCACAGGTCAAAAGTACATATCATCTTATAACTTCAAATATTTGCTTAGTTTTTTTTAATGTAATCCTTAGAGGTCAGGTTAAGAGTGCAGGTGTCCTCTCAGCTTTAAGAAAAAATATAGTTAATGTTGGATCTTGTTCAGTCAGACTGGGTTTCAAAGAAAATACTATAGCATAACTTACATATTTAACTTGTTTATCACAGTAATATCAGTTTATCTTGTCAGCTGGGCTAGATTAAGAGACTCAGAGAGATGTTTGGATCAGAAGGGCAATATACTCCTATGTGAATTGATCTACTGATAATAAAAACTGAGTGCCAGCTGGGTTGGGGGCCACACTGGAGGACATAGATCTTTAGAGTTTGCCTTTGGAGGGTATATTTCTTTCAGGGCCTTTGCCTCTGTGGTCTGCTTCCTGGCCAACATAAATAGAGTAACTTTGCTCCACCAGGTGTTTCTACGTTGCCCATGATTAAAAGACCACAGGCTATGAAACCACAGATTAAAATCTCTCAAACAATAAATTAAAATTAACCTTTCTTCCTTCAAGTTGCAAGTGTAAGAAATTTTATTTATTTATTTTTTTATTTATACTAAGAATTGAACTCAGGACCTTGCATTTGCCAAGCAGACACTGTGCCACTGAGCTATATCCTCGGCAGGCGTCGGAAATTTTAACAACAATGAATAACTGACTAAACAATAGCTGTGGTGACTGGAAGTTTAAGATCAGAGCTCAAGTATGGTTAGATTCTGGTGAGGGCTTAGTCCCTGGCTTGCACATGGCCTAGAAACTTTGAGTATCTGTGCGGCATACCAAGAAAATTAGAGTTTCTCTTTTTCTCAGAATGACATTGATTCCATGCTAGGGTTCCTTTTCAGGACCTCATCTACAATTATTTGGTGTTCAGAGGCTTTGTGTAAATCGAGTCTCATGGAGGATTTGAGTTACAAAAGACGAATTTGGGAGAGATGCAAATATTGAGTCTATAACTAATATGTGAACTTATGTATGGTATTTATTTCTTAGAGTCTTGTTTTCTGTATTAATAACATAGGGTTCAGCTCTTTATTCTATACAGTGATCATTCATAAAGTATTTATGTCAGCAAATGTAATATATGAGAACATTATCTCTGTCCTCAAATGGAAATTTATGTATTTATGTATACACATAGTGAGCTGCATGATATCTTACATTAATACTGGTGATACTGTAATATTTCAAATTAAAGCAGAATTAATTTGATCTTTTTAATATATTTCCAACTTTTGAGTTTATAATTGATCTAGTAAAATTAACTTATCATTAATTAATTTTAAATTGAGTAATTTATTAAACATAACCCATGCAATTCACTATTGATCTGATTTCTCTTCAAAAGAAAAAGAGAAACAAATTATTAGAGAATTTGGTGAAAATTCAGTCTTTCAACAATGAAATATTATGTCTTAAAGAAAATGATATGCAGTGTGATACACTGAGATGGCATTGCTGAGTCTGCTCTGTAGACACCAAAATACAGAGGAATAAAATTATACATTTCTACTAAGTGTAGAAATGAAGTATTCTGGATGTTATCCTCAACTTGCTGTAAAGATGTTTGCAAGTTATAATGAAAAGTATACACCAAAATCCATGTCATAAATATATTTTCCTTTTGAATTCTGATAAAACCTCATAAATAAGAAAAACATAAGATAACATTATGGATAGTACTTATTTCATCATTACTTTTGCTTTATAATATGATGCTCTACATAAGTCACATACAGTGAAGTGGGTAAAGTCCTTTAAGCAACTTCAGGTATTCTTTATTTCTTAAAGATCATAAGTAGTATCTTTTTTCGAGGTATTTTAGAATCAAAGAAGCAACTAAAATCTAGTTATTATTGAACAGAGATAGTAGGTACTGTTCTGATAAGAAAAATTCACACATTATTTCAAGAGACTTCCCAGGAGATTTTAGAAGATAAGATATTGTTAAAGTTTCCTGTTATAATAAAAAGAAACATCTGAACTAAGTAGAACCTAATACATTCACTGAATAATCAATGACTTTTAATATTATGTTCAGCTTGACAGAAGTACAAGTATTGTTATACTTACATCATTTCATTTCAAATTAAGACCTTAGGGAGAAAAAAATAAATTCTTATAATATTCTTAGAAATTAAAAAAATATAAACCTTATGATAGTAGCACATTTAAAGAAGAAATTAACGTTAATGTTGAGATGGAATTGGGCCAAATTTATATCATAGATTATTACAATTTTCTGCCTAGATTTAGAACTTTGAAATATTCT
>RJWM01042782.1:0-14133 GCA_004363535.1 Dasyprocta punctata
AGCACCCAACTATACAAGGCAAATATTGATAAACATGAAAAATCAAATAAACAATAACATAATTGTAACGGGGGACCTTAATAACCCATTGTCACAAAAAGATAGATCAACTCTCATTATTTGCAGATGACATAATATTCTACATAAAAGACCACAAAAACTCCACCAAAAGACTACTAGAGTTAGTAAATAAATTCAGTTGTATAGCTGGATACAAAGTCAACACTCAAAAATCAATAGCATTCCTATATACAAACAGCAAACTCACTAAGAGAAATTAGGGAAACAACACCTTTCACAATAGCATCCAAAAAAAATGAAATACAGAGGAATCAATCCAACATACATGTAAAAGATCTGTACAGTGAAAATTGTAGCACTCCAAAAAAGGAGATCAAAGAGGACATCAGAAAATGGAAAGATATTCCTTGCTAATGGATAGGCAAAACCAACATTGAGAAACTGGCCATACTCCCAAAACTGTTTTCATACAGATTTAATGGAATCCTGATCAAAATACCTTTAGTGTACCTCACAGATCTAAAGAAAACATTCCTAAAATTCATTTGGAAACAGAAGAGCCCAGAATAGCAAAGGCAGTCCTGAGCAAGAAAGGCAAGGCAGGAGGCATCATGATCCCTGTGTTCAAATTATGCTATAAAGCTACTGAGTTAAAATCAGCATGGTGCTGGCAAAAAAACAGACCTGAGGATCAATGGAACAGATTAGAAGATGCAAACACAACTACAAACACACTCAGTCTTTATCTTTGATAATAAGGCCAAACGTGTTTACCGGAAGAAAGATAACTTCTTTAATAAATGGTGCTGGAGTACTGTGTCAGCTGGGCATGGCGGTGTGGATTCCAGCCACGAAGTCACCTCTGCTTTGCTGGAACCTCAGGCTTCTTCTTCTCTACTGTGCCCATCATATGTTCGCCTCCATGATGGAGGGGGAGCTCAGAGTGACTCGGGTTCTCAGACAAAATTTCCTCAAGCTACAGCTATCAAGGTTACCCACATTTCAGGAAGCTGCAGGGTGATATATGAAATTGAAATTGAGTCAAAAGAATTTAAGGAGAAGAAAACTGTCCATTAGCAACAGATGGTTAATCAGGCACTAAAAGAAAAAAAAATCAAAGGGGTGTATGTACTATGAATATTTACCTCTGTCCCCAAACACTGACCCTGCCTTGGCTGTGTAGATGCTGCTGCCTAAAACCCTTAATGACATCACCTACAGCATTCTTCACCAAAAAAAAAATTTGTCTATTTTTGTTCATAGAGATTTCTATATGGTAATTATAAAGATATGTTATCTACTTAGATGTTCATTAAAGGTCATAGACAACTGAAAAAAATAAAATAAACAGTGCTAGAAAAACTAACTTTCCACATGCCAAAGGCTAAAACTAGACCCATGTCTATTAGCATACACAAAACTAAAGTCAAAATGGATCAAAGATGTAATCTTAAAATGGAAACACTAAACAGAAACACAAAGTAGGTAGAAATCTTGAAGACGTAGGGGCAGAGAGTTCATGAACACAACCCAAAACACATAAGGAGTACTTCAAAGAATCAACTGGGATTGCATCTTATAAAAAGTTTTTGCACCTCAAAACAAATTACCAACAGAGTGAAAAGACAACCCACAGAATGAGAGAGATTTTAGCCTACAGTCCCTCAAAGAACTTCTATATAGAACATACAAAGAATTTTTTAAAAATCAGACCTTCTAAATTCAAAGATCCAATCCAAAATTCGGCATCTGAGATGAATACACATTTCTCAGATGAAGAAATACAAATGGCAAAGAAATATATAAAAAAAGGTCAACATCATTGGTCATTTGAGAAATACAAATTAAAACGACACTGAGAGTCCATCTCCAGAAAGAATAGCTATCATCAAGAAATCAACCAATAACAAATGCTGGCAGGGCTGTAGGGAAAAAGGAACCCTTCTCCATTGTTGGTGGGAGTGTAGACTGGAGCAATCACTGTGGAAATCAGTGTGGATATTGCTCAAAGAACTAGGATTAGAGGTCCATTTGACCCAGCTAGTCCTCTTGTGGGTATTTTTCCAGAAGAACTGAAAACATCATACCACAGCAATATATGTGCACCCATGTTTACAACAGCACAATTTGTAGTAGCCAAATCTTGGAAACAACCAAAATTCTCCATCAACCATGGAATGGATAAAAATTGGCACTTTTATACAATGGAGTACTACTCAGCTACAAAGAAGGATAAACTCAAGGCATTTATAGGTAAATGGATGCAACTTGAGACCATACTTATAAGTGAAATAAGTATCAGACTTACATATTGTCTCCCTAGTGTAAAAAACTAAAAGAGTAAATAAGATTCAATATGTACAGTTGTTATTGTGAAAGTGAAAGGGAAAGAAACTGCTCAAAAGGAAAGAGAAACTTAGATGGGGGAAAGGAGAAAAGAAAGACAGGAAAATAGGCTCAGTGGCATAAGCGCCTGTCTGGCAGGCGTGAAGCTGTGAGTTTCATCTCCGGTGCCGCAAAAAAATAAAAATAAATAAAAAATAAAAATAACAATACATAATATATTAACCATTGTTAATCTCTTATTATTTTCTTTTGAAATTCTGTATCATCATTTTTATTCTTTTTTTCTTTTTAAAACAAAATCAAAAAAATTTTTTAAGAGAAAAGAGGAGCAGAGAGGAAAGGAGAGTGGAAGAGAAGGAAGAGAGGGGAACGAAGGACAGAGGGAGAAAGAGAAGGAAGGAGAGAAGGAGAGAGGGGAAGGCAGAATTTTTTCTAACTAATAAAAGGCATCTATTAAAAATGCCTATTGGTAACACTGTACTTAATTATACAAGACAGAATGCTTCCCCACTATGGTTGGGAAGAAGGAAAAGATATCCAAACTCAATACTGCCAGTCAACATTTTACTTGAGGTTCTAGTCAGTACAATAAAGCAAAAAGTATAAGAGTGGGAAAGAGTGAAAAATAGAAAATATGTAACTCGAAAAAGAAGAAATAATACTGTTCTTTGCAGGCAGTAAGAGCACACACACACACACACACACATATACACACACACCCCTTAATGGATAACTTCAAATACGGTTACAGGGATATAAAATTCATATTAGAAAATTCAAAAAGAACAGTTCATGCTTTTATTGGCTGATCATTTTTTCATGTCTATATTTTGTAATTTGAGCAACTACTTTGGAGATAACAATACACCATATATTAACCATTGTTCATCTCCTATAATGTTGTTTTGAAATTCTGTATCATCGTTTTTGTTCTTTTTGTTTTAAAAATAAAAAATCAACTGTAATTCTATACAGTAGCAATGAAGAATTCAAAAATAAAAGTAAGAAAATGAATTCCTTCACAAATAAAACCAAAAATACTTAGAAATAAAGATAATAAATGCAACATTTGTACCCAGAAAGCTACAAATCATGTGATAAATCAAGAAGAATGAATTAAACATCCCTCCTAAAATCAAAGTTGCAAGATACAGTGTTAAGATACAAAAAATCAATTACATCCACTTAGCAATAAACTTAATAAGTCACTTCACTTAGTAATGAATAAGTTGACTTTGAAATCTACAAACAGAATACTATAAATAGTATGTCATAAAATCAGCCTACCCCCAAATTAAATACTTTGACATAAACCTAACAAAAATTACTTTGACATAAACCTAACAAAATGTGTGCAAGATACGTACAAGATTTATGTCAGAAAAACTGATGAAAGTAATAAATTAAGAATTAAATAAATGGAGAGATTTAATGTTTATAGGTTTGAAAGTATCAGTTTTGCCAAGGTGTCAGTTCTTCACATATTGATCTATAGATTTAATACTATATAAGTCAAAATATCAGCAAAGTATTTTTTGGATATTAGCAAAATGATCCTAAAGTTTATATGGAAAAACAAAAGACAGCATAATTTTGAAATAAAGGAACAAATTCGAAGAACTGGTCTTCCCTGACTTCAAGAACAATTATAAAGCTATCATGATGAAGGTAGCAAATTTCTGAAAAAGAATGCAGATACAGACTTCTATAACACTGATTAATCATAGAACTAAATGCAAAACATAGAAATAAAAAAAGTCCTAGAAGATGACATATGAGAAAATACAAGTGACTGAGGATTTGGGAATAGCATTTTAGTAAAAGCAGCAAAGTCATAATCCAAGAATGAATTGATAAACCAGACCTCATTAACATTAAAACTTTCCACCTTGCAGAAGGCACTGTAAACATACTGAAAAGACAAGGCACAGACCGGGAGAAAATAATTTTTAAAAACATACTGGATGCAAAGAAATCTTGAAGCTCAACAATAAGAAAATTAAGATGGGTATGGTGGCACATGCTTGTACCAGGAGGAGGATTGCGAGTCTAGGGTACACAGTGAGTTCAAGGGCCAACCTGAACCAGAAAGTGAGACCCTGTGTCAAGAAGAAGAAAAAGAAGAAGAGGGAGAGGGAGAGGAAGAAGAAAAAAATTAGCAACCCAGTTTAAATACAGGCCTAAAAAGATATATAGATAACAAGTAAGCATATGGAAAGGTATTGCACATTATGTATCAGTGCAAATTAAAATGATGAGATACTATTACATATGTATTACAATAATCAAAATCAAGAAAACTGACACACATGTTGGGAAGTTTGTAGAGCAAAGGAATTCTTGTTCACTGCTGATAGGAATAAAAAATGGTGTAGCAAATATGGATAATATTTGGCCGTATTTTTATAAAACTAAACATACATTTAACATAGGATTTACCAATAATATTCCTTTGTACATATTCAAAAGAACTGAAATCTGTTTACACAAAAATCTGATCTTCGGTGTCTATATAGTTTTATTAATAATAGATTTTTTGGTACCAGGGATCAAACTCACAACCTTGCACCTGCCAGGTAGGTACTTATGCCACTGAGCTAAATCCCCAGCCCTATTTTTTGAGATAAGGTCTCACTCTGCAGCTCAGACTGGTCTTGAACTCACTTTGTAGCCCAGGCTGGTCTTGAACTCACAATGATCCTCCTGCCTCAGCCTCCCAAGTGCTGGGATTAAAGGTGTGCACCACCATGCCCAGCTAATAATTGTTTCCTTCAGGGAAATAAACATTTGAGTGTCAATAAATGAAATGAAGACAGAAAACAATATCAAAGGCAACTTAAGATCAAAAAGCTTTGTCTAGAAAAAGAAAAAAAAATTCAAATAAAATCCAGAAATTAAAGAAGACATATTGCAAATGATACTACAGAAGTATAAAAGATAGTAAGAGGCTATAATGTACAAATATATTCCAAAAAATTGAGTAACCAGAAAAAACATGCAAATTTCTAGAAACATACAATATTCAAAGACTAAATGAAAGAAATGAAAAATCTGAATCAGGATCAAAAATTCATCCACAAATAAAAGTCCAGGACATGATTATTTCACTGTTGAATTCCACCAATTATTTAAAGAACTAATACCAATCCTTCCCACACTATTGCAAAACAGTAAAGGAGAGGAACCTCCCAAATTCATTTTATGAGACTAGCATTATCCTGATGATAAAGCCTGACAAGGACCCATCAGAAAACTTTCTTAAAAAGTCAATTACTATATGATCCAGTAATTCCATTACTATTATATACCCAAAGAAAACTAAATTCTTGTATTAATTAATAGAAAAAAATCAACATACCTTAAATGTATTTACCAATTTGCTAAAAAGATCCTCACCATTCCATATTACTAACATGTACTACTAAAGAAAAAAAGAGAAAGAAAAACCTATTTCTGTGTTCATTACAGCATTATTCATAAGAATAAAGACATGGAATCAACTGATTCATCCATCGGTGTGTGAAGAGATATGAAAGATGTGGCACAGATACACAATGGATTACTATTCCATCTTAAAATAGGAAAATTTTGTCATTTGCACCAAGAGGGATAAACTTGGGCGATAACATATTAAGTGTAATAAGCCAGTTACAGAAAAGAAAAAGACTGCATGATCTAATTTAGAATAATTTGGAATCAAGAGTCAAATTCACAAAAGAGAAAAAAATGTGACTACCCATGGCTGGGAAGTGATGTAGGGGCAGACTGATGATACAGTGACCAAAGTATATTCACTTACATAAGACAAGTAAGTCCAAAAAATTGTTCTACAACATGGTGACTATAGTTAATAATAATATATTGTATTTTTAAAATTTCTAAGAGTAGATTCTAAGTGTTATCACCACAAGAAAAGATAAATAGGTGAGCCAGTAGCAGCCATTCAGACCTGTGGAAGGAGAAAGAAGAAGCCAATCTCTTCCTGTGAGCCATCTGGTGTGCAGATTGGGAGACAAAAAAGAGACAACTCCACCCCTCATCCCCTCCACCATAAGCAACTGGCTAATCTGGAGAAACACAGGTGGGATGATAGCTACTAAGGTAGAAAAAACAACCTAATGCTTGTAGTGTTTAGTATTTGATTGACTTTGCAGGCCTAAAGCTGATGGTCTGAGCATCTATTTGGAAGATAACAGTATGCAGTATAGCAACTATGGGGTGTTCCCTTCTGAAGGTGGAAGCCATTATTAATTCTCTACTCAGCTAAAATGAAAGATAATCCTGAGGCTTTTGTAGGTAAATGGATGCAACTTGTGATCATGTTCTTGGGTGAAATGGTTCAGACTCACATAGGTGAACATCATGTTGTCTCCCTAGTATAAAAACCTGAAGAAGTTAGTGGGATCCAAAATGTACTGTAGAGTGTGAAAGTGAAAGGAGAGGAAACGTCTAATAAGGGAAGGTGGTAGCCATTGTTAATCCCTATTATTTTGTTTTAAAGTCCTGTATCATTTTGACTGTTTTGTTTTGATTGGTTTTATTCTATTCTGTTTTATTTTATTTTATTAGGTCTGATGGTAGGGGCAGTTATTTTAAAGATAACAAGAGGCATTATGGTAACCATTGTTAATTTCCTATTATCTTGTTTTGAAGTCCTGTATCACTTTCACTATTTTGTTTTGACTGGCTTTATTCTATTTTATTTAGTTTTGTTTTATTCTTTTTAAAATAAAATAAAATAAGAAAAAAAGAAAATATAAATACATAAGGCAAGACATGTTAATTAGCCTGATCTACCCATCTTATAAAGTATACCTACTTCAAGACATCATATTGGGCACTATGAATATATACAATTTTTCAGTAAAATAAAGAAATGTCCTTCAGTGAGTGAATGGATAAATGAATTTTGGCATATCCAAATAATGACCTATTTTTCAATCCTAAAAGGAACTATCAAACCATGAAAAGGCATGGGGAAATCTGAAATATATATTATTGAAATAGATTGGATCTGAACTGTCCCTCAAAGGCCCACATGTGAAAGGCATCCACAGCAGAACTTGGAGGTGGTGGAATGTCTAAGAAATGCATCTTAACAGAAATTCTTTGACTCATCAGGGATGGCAGTTTTGGGACCCCATTCTCTTCCTCTTTTTCTGCTCTGTATTTCCCAGTCATGAGGTAAGAAGTTATATTTTACCACATGCTCCTGCCTCATGACAGGCCTAACAGCAATAGGGCTAACCAGTCGTGAGTTGAAACTTCCAAAATGGTGAGCCAAAATAAACCTTTTCTGTTTACAAGCTGGTTATCTTCTATACTAGTTATAAGGTAATGAAAGAAATCTTAGTCAATAAAAATGACTAAGACCAAATGACAATGAAAACATAACCTATCAGAATATATGGGACAAACTGAAAGCAGTTTTAAGAAGGAAGTTTACAGTTCAAAATGCTTACATTAGAAAAAAAGAACTCTTTGAATAGCCTATGTGTTCCAAGGACTTAGAAAAACAAAAACAAACCAATTTTAAAATCAATAGAAGGAAATAAAGAATAAAGATCTGAGTATAAATCACTGAAATAAAGACTAGAAGAATAAGGAGAAAACAAAAGAATACTATCAAGCTATTGGTTGTTTGAAAAGATAAACAGAACAGCGCTCTTAGCCAAACTAACCAAAGGGAAAGAAAGCAGATAAATAAAAAAATTACAGATAAAAAGGAGGTGGTATTACCACAAATAACGTGGAAATGCAGTGAATTGTTATGAAACATTGTGAAAAAATGATAATGCAAAATCTAGAAGAAATAGACAAATTTCTAGATACATCGGATCTAACAAAATTGAACCAGAGGATATGAGAAACCTAAGCAGATCAACAACAATAATCAGTTTCAAGTATTAAAACAAAGCTTACAAATAAATGAAATCCCAGGACCAGGTGGATGCATTATTGAATTTTGTCAGACCTTGAAATAAGGGTTAATACTGATGCTCCTCAAACTGTTGTATAAAATTAAAAGAGATGGAACTCTTTCAAATTCACTCTACCAAGGCAGTACTTCTTCAGTACCAAAACCTGATCAGCACATAAAAAAGAGAAATACAGATATATATTTTGATGAACATAGTTACAAAATTGTCAATAAAATGCTTTCCAAACTCAGCATTACATGAAAAAAAATCATATAACATGATCAACTTGGTTTTATTCCTAGAATGAAAGTTTGAAAACAAATTAAAAAGTAAAAAATAAATACAGAAAGCTTGGTTCAATATTTGAAAGTCAACATAATTCAACACATAAAAGGAATAAATGATAAAAATTACATCTTACAAATACAGAAAACGCCTTTGACAACATTCAAATTCTTCCATGATTAAAAAAAAAACTCAGTAAACAGTGTATAGAAGAGTCAAACCTTAACATAATATAGGCTTATATGACAAATCAATAGCCAACATAATATTGAGTGGAGAAAAATTAGGATCATTTCTTCTAAAATCAGGAATGAGAGAAAGCTGTCCATTCTTACCACCCTTAATCAGTATTATACTACAGTATCAAAAAGTTTAGCCAATCAGAAAAAGGAAGAAAAAGAGATGCAAATAAGAAAGAAAGCTGTCAAATTATCTTTGTTTGTAGGCTATATAACTATACCTAAGACCCTAAAGAATCTACAAAATTCTCTTAGAACTGATAAACAAATTCAGCAAAGCAGCAAGATAACAAAAAATCAACTTATAAAAATTTATAGCTTTTTGGGGGCTGGGGATATAGCTGAGGTTGTGAGTTTGATCCCTTGTAACAAAAAAAAATTTTTTTGTAACTTTTCTGTATACCATTTCTTGCTGATCAAGAAATGAAAAAATACCACTTACAATAACCTCATTAAAAGAGAATACTTAGGATGCCAAGTATGCTCACCACAGAAATGATAACTATGTGAAATAAGGCATAACTAGCAAGATTTGCAGTTTATATAGTATTTCAACAGTATATCTATCTCTATACCTATATGTAGATACAGTAGTTCAAAACATCATGTTGCACACATAAATACATATAATTTAACTTGTCAACATACAATTTTATCTGTCAGTTTAAAAAAGGAAAAAAAATTAAAATAGAAAATAAAGACTTAGGTTACCTGAATTTAAAACTTACTATGAGTCTCTGTTAAACAAGATATTGTGCTATCAGTGCAAGAACAGATATTTAGATCAGTGATTTAAAATTGAGAGTACAGAAATAATCACTTTTACTTATGATTAATTAATTTTCATTAAAAGTGCAAAAAGATTTCAAAAGTGAGAAAAAAATCTCAACATATGGTGCTGGAATAATTGAATATTAATAGTGTAAAAATCAACTTCAACATTTACCTCACACCATATCCAAGAGTAAGTCAAAATGGATCATAAGATTAAACATAAGAGTCAATGCCATTAAATGTATGGAAGAAAAGAGAGGAAAACATTTTTGTGTCTTGGGTTAGATAAAGAATTCTTATATATAATGAGAAAAGTACAATCTATAAAAGAAAAATTATAAACTTACCTTATTTAAATTAAAATCTTTTGAACTTTAATAAAACCATTAATATAACAAAATAAACTGAGAAAATACATCTGCAGATTGTATTTCTGGTAAAAGGATTTTTGTCCAGCATGTATAACAAACCTAGGAATTTAATAATAAGAAGCTACAATACCGTAAATACTGTACATACATGAATGATTACTATGTCCATGAAAACATGCTCAACAATAATAGTCATTAGTAAAACCCCAATTAAAAGTACAAGATAGCACTCATCCTATAGAATGACTGCAATAAAAGTAATAAATGCTATAAACACTGGTAAGGATATGAAGAGACTAAAACTATTTTTCTTGCTGGTACGAATGTAAAGTGGTAAACAGTATACAGCCTCTTCGATTTTAAACAAAAAATTCTAATCCTATAAATTTAAGAATATAAAAACATGTGCCCACTAAAATACTGTGAGACAAATATTCATGTCACAAACATTTACAGAAGCCCCACACTACAAACAATCCAAATGCTGATAAGCCAGCGAGTACATAAAGAAATATAGCATATCAAATAAAAACATCACCAGAAATACCTGAAGAAAAGAATAAATAACCCCTGGCTAAGGTAATTATAACTCAGACTATTTTAGGTGCTTCAAAAACTACAGCCAATATTTACTTAATAATTATTGGTAACAATAATGGCAATGTTTGATAATTTCTATTACAAATTCTCTTCAAAAATGTAACCTTATTATGCAAAGAGAAAGTCATCTTTTGTTTTTACCTTTAGAATCCATCATAAATATTGCACATGATCCTACATATCATAGATTTTTAGTGACCTTAGTCAAAAGATGACTTTCTCTTTAACCAAGTAGGGTTCAGGTTTTGCAGTGTAGTGTCAAGAAAGAAAATCAGTTACTCAGCTCGCCAAGTTCAAAATAAGTTTAAAGGTATCAACCTCTGTATTTTTAAATTCCTCCTGATCTAGCCCAGAAGTAGGGAAGAGCTATCAACTAGCTTTGAAAACTCGGCCTACAAAGCTTCCTCCTGGGCAGAATGATCCTTTTCTACCCATTGCATCCTAACTTTTTAACCTTTTCTTTGTATTTGTTTGTATATTTCTAAGTTTAACTAGCTGCATGACTTGAATTAGCTCTTAACCCTATGTATGTGCTATTTCCTTTGTACCTAGCTGACTATCTTAGGCCCATTCCTTTTACACTATTACTAATATACATTCCTCAATTCTTGAACAAAATTGCAAAATAGCTATGCCTTTGATCTTTTACCCTACGGTTGATGAATATTTGCTCCTTCACATTTGTATAATCATCTCTTTTTGCATTCTGTCACCTGTATGCTCTAAATCTTGACACTGACACCATTCCCTTCCCTAAGGTAATGGATGCAGGAGAAAGGTGACTGTGATAGAGATAAACTTAGAATGTGGAGTAAGGTATACTGGGTACACATCCTTAAGAAACCCAGATCTAGAGTCTAGAAAGTTTCCCAGTACAGCTGCCTGGTAAGAGGAAACCTCCATTTATTATACAGGTGACTGGAAAGTCTGTACAAGATTCCAGAAAGTGAGCCAGCATAACTGCCAGCCAATGTGAAAACTGGCGCCATCTCTCCAGAAAATGGGCTGGTACAGCTGCCAGATGACATGACAGCTAGCTAGGAAGAATTAAACAGCCTGTTGGATTGTACAGAGTGTATTTGGCCAAGCACCAGATGCCAGGTGCCAGGACTATGTTCCAACGGATGGAACCCCAACTGCTGGGTAGGGAGAAACTTAGGCAGTCTCCTCAAGTGTTAAGTTTTTTCAGGTTTTTTTTTTTTTTCTGAGTGGTGGTTGGAACTTTGTAATAAGTAAAGAGACCACCATGTATGAATTTGGAGGGTAAGGGTGTTGGTAAGAATCTACGATGGGAACACCACTGCTGGGCTGGCAGAAATCTTGGTGGCTGTGGCTTCCCATTCCAGCAAAGACCCTATGTACGCTCTGTCTCTGCTCTTCTCAGAGGCATTCACTTAGCAACCCTCCCTCCAAGAGGACAGAATCTCCAGCACTGGAACTCACAATCCAGACCAGGCCAAGGTTACCCAGGTGGAAGGCATGGCAGGTGGCTCCAACTCTACCTCCACCCTCATTTTCAAGTACAAAAAAAAAAAAAAGAAAAGAAAAGAAAGAAAGAAAGAAAAAAGAAAAAAATACCTGAGACATCAGGTGTGAATCTAGCCCTGTCACTCACAACTTTGCTTTAGCACTAATTATCACAAAGGAGTGATGTACAGCCTAAATTCTGCTCTAAGTTGTTTGAACTATTGGGACAGAGAGTCAGGACAAATACTTTAGAATGCAAATGATTTTCACCATCCCCTTTATGCCAGGAAGACTCCAATATTAGAAGTCTCTTTTGGGGAGGTGGAGGGGGGAGCATGTTAAAAGCCTAAAGAAGGAATTTGCCATTGTGTCCTATGTTGTTTTGTTGTTTATGTTTTTTATGGGGTTATCAAATTTTATGATTTCTGTTAACTTTTAGTTAGATTGTCTCCCTTCTGTCTTTTCTAATCTTTCCTATTAATTTTCTCTTTATTCTTCCCTACTCATCTTAGACCTTCTCTTGTCTCTCTTTCCTTCACTCCATATGTGTGTGTGTGTGAGTATAGTATTAACATGAGTATCACTGATTCCTAACTTTTTCTAGTTTAATCTATATTATTACTCTTCCTTTCTTTTCCTGGGTTAGTGAAACAACAGAAATCTTTTAAACCAGTTTAAATTACATGTTGAGGGGACTGTGTGGCTGTGTCAATGAAAAGAGTGGGAGTTCACTCCTCCCTTCCGCCACTGCTCAGGACAGCTTGGCTGGCAAGAGAAGTCTGAGTTCACGCTTGCCCCTTCCTCCATCAAACTGGAATGGCACAACTGGCTACAGTAGTGAAAGTGCAGCTCTTTCCTTCCTCCATCAACACAGAATTGCATGGCTGGTGAGAGTAGTGACAACATTGTAATTGTAAGAGGTCATAATCAACACCATAGTCCAGGACCAAAGAAATAGGCCCTCAGTCAAATAGATATTAACTACTTAGCCTTAATATATTGGGAAGGTAGGTTCTAGGGATAGACCTGAAGACCAAGAATCACATACATCTAGAAGACATCCAGAGGAATAGACACTGCCTATCAAAGCCCCTACACAAGTCCCAAGGCTATCTAACATAAGAAATCTACAAGCATCAACACAGAAAACAAAACAAAATAGAAAATGACACAACAAAGAAGTAAAATGCAATCCCAAACATCCAGCCCACCCAGTACAAGTCCAGAGCACAAAGAGATAGAGGAAATCAGAAGGCAACAAATGGAACTCTCTGAAATGATAGCAGGAGAAGTCAAAAGACAAATGGAAGATGCCATAGAAAAAATAACCTCTAAGGTGCAAAAAGAAAGGACTACCAAAATAAGACATTAAAGCAGACATAGATAAACAGAGGAGCTTAGAAAAATAATGGAAACCATGAATTCCAAACATGAAAAAAAAAATGGAATCAATGAGAGCCAGCCCAGCCTCCACACACATGCAGGGCACCACTCGGACTCTCCCACAGGTCACCAGCAGGGGCAGGGAGAAGCAGCCAGCCCAGGCCCTATACACATGCTGGCCGCTATCTGTACTCTCCTGTGGGTTGCCAGTACAAGCCAGGAGAACCAGCCAGCCATGCCTTGGATAAGCCGCGAGTGTCTGGAGAAGCCCACTCTGCACTCCATAGCCTTCTGGGGAACTTAATTTAGGAGAAACCCAGGTGCTTGACCCATTCCCCTACATTGTGGATGGGTGGCCAACATGGGAAGTGCCTGGGATCCCATGACCTGCTTGACTGGAGGAACACAGGAAAATGTAAAGACAAGGGAGCAAAAGGAAATTTCTGGCCTCCAGTCCAAACAGAACAAGTTCAGGGGACAAGGACAAGGAAGAAAGCAGAATTCACACACGTGAAACTTCTGGGACGATGACAACAGAAGTAAAGAAACTACTTCATGAGGTTGTAAAAGAAATCAGATCAGAAATAAAATCTCAGGTAAAAGAGGAAAAGCAAAACATAATAAAGTGTTGCTGAGCATACCTAAAGAAGATAAAGTGTTTTTAAAGAAAAAAGAGGAGCATAGAAGAATGAGGGAATCCTTGAATGAACAATATTGAGAACAATT
>RJWM01042783.1:0-14154 GCA_004363535.1 Dasyprocta punctata
TCTCTCTACTAATATGCATCATGTTACAGATCATTCATTCTTTTGGGTGAAGCACAGGCTGTCCTTATTCATTACTGTACACTAAGTCAAATTCCATGCAATATATGTAATTTCAACAGAGGATAAATAGAGATTGACACCTAAAAAACCAGGAAGAACTTCAAAAACATTGTGAAGAGCTATCAATTTGATTAAAGTTTTAAAATGCTATAAATATAAAAAATAAAGACAAAAGTTACAGTTAACAAACAGAAATTTATTCAAAGACCAACATATAGTAAAGGGAATGGAAACTAAAAACAGTGAAGTAATAGAAACAGAAAAATTTTTTAAATGTAAATAAAAAAACTTTTAAACGTTCTATATTAATATTTATCAAAAATTCCAAGAAATATCAACTTTACAAACTGAAAACTGATCATATTTTAAAACTGGATAGCAAGTTTAAACCAAGCGAAGTAAAAATAATATGGTGATCTATTAATCAATGGTTATACAATCAATAGTTGAATTGCTGAATCTAATGGTATTTGCCATTTGAGATTTTTGAGATATCTCCATGCTCTTTTACTTATTAGTTGTACTAAATTCTATTTTCATTAACAGTGTAAAAAACTCTCCTTTCTCTATATCCTTGCCCACAGTTGTTATCAATTGTTATTTTGACAATGGAAATTCACCAAGAGTGAAAGTATATCTCATTGTAGCTTGCATTGGTATCTCCCTAATGGCTAGTGGTGTAGAGTTTTTTGTCATATAAACAATTTACTATTTGTATAACTTCTTTTGAAAGAAGTCTATAAGTTGTTTTGCTGATTGTAATTGTAGTTTGTTGATTTATTTTGCTGTTGACTTGTTCGTATTCCTTTATACTCTGGATGTTAACTTATTTTCAGATGTATAATTTGCAAATATTTTTGCCCCATCCTGTTATTGCTTCACTCTTCTGATCCTTTCTGTATGTGTGTGTTTGTACAAAGTTTTATTTTTTCTTTTTACTTTGATGCTATGTCATTCATTAGATTTTGCTTTGGTTACCTGTGCTTCTAGTATCTGTCTTAGTTAATTTTCTCTCCTCGCTGAAACAAAATACCCAACACTTAAACATAAGTAGGAAACGTTTATTTAGCTCCCAGGTTATAGATGTTTCAGTCCATAATTAGCCTGCTCCAAGGCAGGGTGGCATGGCAGGCAGGTATCACAGAGGAGAAATATTTTTTGGTGGGCAGAAAATAGCAAAGTGAGCAAAGGATCTTCACAGCATTGTTTTGCCCCTTTTATGCTACCAGTCTACTCAGGGTGTGTAGCACTCACATCCTAAATCCTAGTCCCCTTGAGCCTAGCATTACCCCATGAATTAATTCCAGCCTCACCCTAGATCCTGCCATGTCTGAAAAAGTCCCACCTATGACTTCATGAGACTTTGGGGGACATCTAGACAGAGCCATAAAAATGTCATTTCAAAAAAAAAAAAAAAGTCTTTACTCAGACCAATTTCCTTTACTATTTCTCTCATTTTCTTCTAATAGTTTTCTAGTTGCAAATGTTACATTTAAATCCGTAGTATGTTTGCCTTGCTTTCTGTTATGATTGTTGGTGTCTGATCTCATTCTTCTGCTCATTCATCCCATTTCCCTAGCAACATCTATTAAAGTGTAAACCTTTGCCCAAATGTGTGATCTTGTCCTTGATCAAAGATCATTTAGCTGCAATCTCCCTATGAAGTACATTTGCAAAGGACATGAAATCAGAGTTCTCAATAGATATCTGCAATGGTATATTTATTTCAATACTATAAGCAATAGTAAGATATGCAACTAAACTCTATGTCAATCTACAGATAAATGTATGTAGATAATATAATGTAAATATACATACTGCAATGTTATGCAACAATAAATACATGTTATTCAACAACAAAGTACAGTAAAACCTGAACAAAGTAAAGAAACATACATTCAGTTTGACTTGAAATCACACAATCTTGTCTCTACTCCAGCAATTTCTAGATGTTTAAATTGGAAGATTAGCAATTATTTTAAAGAAAATCTCAAAAGTATTTACTTGAACTTCTGAGTTCTTGGAATAATAAAAATATATACTCTTAACTAGAAAAAAGACTAAGGGAACTCTATCCCTGGTACTTTTTCATGAATGAAAATAGTCCTTTTTTGAAAAATGTGCAAGTAATGGAAATTTTATTTATTCCACAGCCATTGAATTATGAGAAAAAGAAGTCATATACCCTCAACATAGAAGGAGCAAATACACACCTCGATTTTCGATTTTCTCACCTGGGACCTTTTAAAGATGCTACCATGCTGAAGATCATTGTTGGAGATGTGGATGAACCACCACTCTTTTCCATGCCTTCCTATGTCATGGAAGTGTACGAAAATGCCAAGATCGGGACCGTTGTTGGCACAGTTCTGGCACAAGATCCCGACAGTGCTAACAGTTTAGTAAGGTATAGTATGTTTCAGTGTTTCGGACATGTGCCCATATGATTGCCTCTCACATTAATTTAATGTGAATTGAATGATGCTTCAGTATTTTAACTTAGAGATGATTTTTTTTTAATTAGGAATACATGCAACTATCCCCATGAAAATATTGTTGACCATACAGAAACGTTTTTCCTTTTGGCTTAATTGATGTGAGCATAATTGACTGAGACAACAGTTTCACAAATAATCAGAAATTAAGACATTCTGGTTTCTTATTAATGGTAAATATAAACATAGTGCAGCAAGGAAATCAAAAGCTGTAGACAACATTAATCTCTAACTTCTATTTCCTCTGGTCATATAGTAGTTTCTGTTTAGCTAGTTATTTACTCTTATCTGTAAAAGAAGAAAAATATCTCTTGGAATTAATGTGAGACTACACGAAGTGATGTGCATGAAGCATTGAATACAGTGACCTGCGCCCTGTGGTCACTCAGTACATTATGATGTGTCCAAGGCTGTCAAAAGTGACAACACACAACTTGAACTTGAAAGACAGAAAGATACTTTCAGACATTGTGCTAACTCTGCCACCAGTTGGGTGATAGCTATTTAACCCTGGCAACTCTAAAACACCAAATATTTAAACAAGGGATAATAATGTCACAGCATATTCATGGGCTTAAGTTATATTGAACTATATGTCTGCACACAATGCCACTTGTTTAAGTGTTTACTAGAGAATATCTTATAGTTTTAATATTGCATACATTAATGATAATTAAAATCTTACTGAATAATCAGAAAAGGTCTCATTTTCTATCTTATGATAGAATCAAACGCACTGTATAAATATGTATAAACTCCTTACATATGTTTATATCTTTGGAAACTGTGAATCTCTAAAACTATGGAATCTTCAAAAAGTGTGTCTCCTTTTTCTTACAAAATCTTTGTTCTCTCCTTCTTTAAGATCTATCAATTTTAACAAAAGCTAATATACTCAACATTCTCTTGATATCTTTGTAATATTTATGAAAGCCCTCAATTTTTTTCCTGTCAAGAGTGTTTCATTTTGAAAAATATTAATAGCACCCATGCATCCAATGAAAACAGTCATCTGTGCACAAATATGTATATGCACCAAATTAGCTACATCTGCAAATCAAAAGAAATATTCTGACATGCTGAGAGAAAAATCTAAGCATTGCTTGAAGAGGAAGGATAGGTCAAGTATGGAAAATAATACAGGCAAGGTTAGCTGAAAAAAAAACAGTCTCTGATAAAATATGTCAATATATTCACTGTCTAACCAGATGACAACACATTAAAACACATTACAACTAAGCATTCTATAAAAGGCCACATTTTAAAGCTTCTTTTGACTCCTAACTGCATGTGTAATTTGTTTAAATATGTTAAAAATACAGCACCATGAAGGTCATATGTCAGTGAGATATTCTTTGCTAAAAGCAGCCAAAGTCTTGGGGAATTAAAATAGTCCATGATGTTAGCTCAATGGAAAAGTATTTGATACAAATTGCAAAACTTATTTTGAAGATTACATTTTGATATCAATGATGAAGACCTTAATTTTTAATTTAAAAAAATGAAAGGTGCAATATGTAAAATAACATTTTATTATCTATCAAGAGGACCAATATTACTCACATAATAATAAGTTACACATACACACACACATATGCACACGCACATACCCCTCAGCTTGAAATTCAGGAGAGATATAAACTTAGGAAAATGAGTATTGTGTATTAGGCAAAATTCTCCACAGAAGCAGCACCAATATGATTAGTATGTGATGCTTGAGCCTGTGTGTGTATGATGAGGTTGGCTGGCAAAAAAGGGAAAGAGACAGAGACAGAAAAAAAAAAGAGAGAAAGCGAGAAAGAATGATCACATGGCATTGCTCGGCACAGTTGTGTATGTGCACTTTCAAATTCTGAAGAATAACCCAACAGTCTAGAGGTCAAGCGAAAATTTCTGCAGAAAGGCCATCTGTGTGCCAAATTGTTTTAGTTCCAGGAAGATGACACTTTGGTGAATTAAGACTTTTCAATTATACCCTGTTCAAATCCAACTATCAGGAGTACTGTATTTTAATCAAAATCCATGAATTTCAATGTTTATCTAATATAAAAAGTCCTTTACAGAATGATATAGAATTATGTTTGCCCAAATGTCTGGACATTCTAGCACAAATAAAGTTAGCCCTCATATTGTAGAGTAAACATGATCATGGTATGATGGTGGTGTGCACAAACAATGGATCCAAAACTTTCTGCGGCAATGATTTAGGAGGATTGAACTGAAACCCTTAATCTAGTTTAGAGATTAGAGAGATAAAGGATGGAGGAGGGAATAAAAGTATGTTGTCTCCGTGAGGAGCCGTGGCTATGTTCAGCGAATGGCAACAAATGAGATTTTAGAGGGAAGCTGGAGAGAGATCATGAGGAGGGTTTGTGCTAAGGTGTGGAATTGAAAATTATCTTGCCTAATGTGCTAAAGAGAAATCAGAGAAAACAAAGTAGCTTCAGTAATTAAAAAGGATTCAAAGAAAGGGAGATCTGCATTTCAAAATTAGCAATGAAGCTTGACAATGAAGTGAAAGACGTATTATCTTTCATAAAATGTCATACAAAAAGGTAGAATTAAGGTCAGCGATAAGCTTTTTTGTATTCATTTGTATTTCCCAATGCCATAGTTTAGGTCGGGGCAATTAGCACGTGTGTAGAACACACCTTACCATTTTCTATCCCTGTACTCTCCTCCCACTTCTCCTTTGATCCCCATTTCTCTATCTAGCAAATACTACTTTTTGTTTCCTAACACTACTCCTTTATTTTACTCTTTCATTTATTTTTCTTTCGGTTTCTCTATTGGAGAGTAGAAAAGGTTTCTTTTACCATTGCTCTTTTTTCTCCAACACATGTGAAAACACTGCATTCCACTTAGTGTTGCGGTTCTAATGAGAAGGCACAGTGTCTACCCTCCCCCAGGGGACAGGGATTAATGTCTGGAGAAATTTCTGAAAGTGTCTTAGCTCAGACTGCTACCACAAATTTCCTTGGACAATGTAGTATAAACCAGACACAGCTATTTTTTCACTGTTCTGGAGAACAGAGAGCCATTGTTCCAAGTGCCTGCTCTGAGCATCTGCTGAGGGCCTGCTTCCTGCTTTGCAGACAGCTGTCTCTTTGCAGTGTCCTCAGATGGCTAAATGAAGAGAAAGAATGAAAGCAAATAATGTCCTGTTTCTTTTTTATAAGAGTTTATCATTCACGAGGTCTCACGCATTTCTCATACCAATTTCTGGTAGCAATTTCTTGCTCTAGCTACTTTGATTGCTGTAACACATTACCCTAGACAGGATGACTTGTTACCAATGGAAATTTATTTCTCATAATGATGGAGCTAGGAGGATGGGATCAGGGTGCATCTGTCAACTCCTGATTCTCTCACTTACTAAAAGTTAGATAGCTGGCTCTCTGCCCCTTCCTATAAGGGCTTATTCTCAACAGTTTCATTCTCATGACCTAATGCATTCCTAGATCTGCCTATGAATTTTGGGGTGCTATAAGAATCAAATCCCTAACAGATTGGGTGCTACTGGCATCTAGTGGAAGAGTCCAGAGATCAAGCTACATATCCTATAATTTATATTGCTCCTACAACAAAATGTTGTTTTGCCCCAAATGTCAATAGTTCTAAACTTCAGAAACCGTGATATACAATAAAACAAATTGAGTGGTGGTTTGTTAAAACTATAGTACTTATTTATTCATGAAATAATTTTGAGAAAACACTTTGGGAAACTCTGAATCTATATACATAATTCATATGCATACAAGGTTGTGTAAATATTTCAGTGTATTTGGATCAACCAAGTAAACTATGTCTATGAAGAATTCATTTCTTCTGTGTACCATGAATTGTCTCAATATTTGTCCCATATTATTGCAAGAATTTAACTGAACACTCACTATGATACATGCATTCTCCCAGTTGTTGAGATACAAAGCTGGATAAATTGTTTCCAAATATTAACAGAGGGAAGCAAAATGTATCAGCATACGAATTGTTCTTCTTTGTACATTTTTTGTATTACGAAACTAAAATGAATCCTGTTGCATATCTCTGAAAATAATTCCAGATTCCATAATTGCTGACTGAGGGTACAACTTATATAACATTTATTCTTGATTTTAATATGAATGTGTGATTCGTAGGGAACCCTTGGTACAAATACTAAAGAGGAAAACAAAAACGATAACAAACACAAAAGGAAGCCTTGTGCTTCTACCCTTCTCAGGGACCAAATGTTTGTACTAATTAAGGAAGAGAACACTCCAAATGTATACATTCCACTGTGCCCTCAAATGCAATAACTCTAAGTTTATGGATGTGGTAATAAAAGGAAGTGTAATTTTTATAGGTACTGGTGAGAATCTACCTGACTCTAGTTTTTTGTATTTCAATTTTCTAAACTATTAGCAAGGCTCTTCAGATTTCTTACTGCATGCGCTGTCAAGTGTTTTTCTTTTCTTTTTTTTTTCTTTTTTTCTTTTTTCTACTTAAAATAAGATGTACAATTTGTGTCACTATAATGATCATCTTTGGTTAAAAATGCATAAAATTAGAGACTCACTGTTTACCAGTAGTGAAGACATCTTTGGTTTTAGTCAGTTATATTTCCTAGCATGGCAAGGAAGTTTCTGGATTCAGAACCTTCACAGATTAGCTACTGAGAGATGGGCAATCCTATTCTAGACTTCAGAGCTTTTGGAAATGTGATTCTATAGCACATGACCATTAAAAACTAGTGGCCATTTATTGTTTACTACCTCTTGACCAGAGATATTGTGTCTTATTTTATAAATTTTTAATAAACCCAAAAGAGACTGTACCATGTGTTCAGTCTTACATGTGAAGAAACTGAAACTCTGAAAATGAATGCATATGATCAAGTATACGGAATAAAATTCTGCATTCAGAATGCAAACCTAAATTTGATTTACTCTGAAAACAATAATTGTTCTTAAAGCATAATATGTATCATTTCAGTAAACTTGAACTAGGAAAAACCAAAATTGAAGACACTGCAGACTTGCAAATGTAATACGTTACAAGTTAAACAAACAAACAAACAAAAAACCAAATGAGTGTTTTAAATGTTCGGAAAGCCAATGACCAAATGTCAGTACCTAGAGTAGCGTTATGTATGAATCCTCTTCTTAAAATGGAAAAACAAATAATATTGCACCTCAGGAATAAAAGTGTGTTTAAATTCAGAATGTCACCATACAGCAATGGTAAAAGCATGCCCTACTTTATCTAATGTAAGAGAAATTTGTTGGAGTTCCCTAATTACATTTCTCATGTGATGGACAGCTTTGGTTGCTGAATTTACATGAAGGGATAGTATATACCCTCATTATTTTATTTTCCTTTCCCTTCTTTTTTTTCCTTTCTTTGTTATTTTGTTCGTTTGTTTTGTTAGTTCGTTTTGCTCTTCTTTGAAACACTGCTTCATTACATTGTTTAGTCCATCTTTGAACTCACGTCGTAGCCCAGACTGGACTCAAATTTAGGATCCTCCATCTCAGTGTCATTGGCCTGAGTGGTGAGATTACAGGCATGTATCACCATTCCCATTCTTCCCCCGTTTCACTTTCTTTCCATCAGATTTGCCATCTGAAAATTACCTGTACAATTACTAATTATTAAAATGCAAATTCTTATTATAAAATATCTTTAAAATAATAGAAAACAAATAATTAGCTATTTCATTTTTCAAACGCTCAAGGTGATAGTTTATATGCTAACAAAAAAGTGAATAAAATTCTGATCGCACTTTGAAATATTGTCCAGATTTAAAAATACACCTGCAATATAAAATAAATTTTCAAAAATGTTTGTAGGAAATATATGTGCTTACTCGGTCTGTCTTGTAGTTACTGTGTCCTTGGTAGGCAAATGGTTCCACACGCCTTCCGTGTTCACATCGTGTGTGATGACGTGGCAGTTAGGAAAACTGCGCTAGTCTTAGATGTTATAAGCACTAAGCAGTAGGTCGTATTTCAGAATAGATGGTAAGGTTTTATGGCAGAGGCAAAGAAGGAGATTGAAAGAAATTTTGATTTTGAATATTTGACTTAAACTTTTACAAACAAAGATGAGCAATATATGTCAAGTTAATTTCAATATATATTCATGTAAAAGATGATATCTAATAAGCAATAAATTTTTTCTACACATTAAATGTAATGATTCAATTTTAGGCTGTTGATGATATTTTAATCACCGTTATGGTCTCATCAGCGCATTCTTTCATATGCAGTCATTAAAACTATGCCCAAATCTTCTGATAAAAAATGTGAAAATCCGTCAGGACTATTTAAAGCTGAGTAGAGTTAGACAGCTAACAGACTCTTCCTAAAAGCCTGAAGCCCCTGCCCATAAGGCATATTTTATAAATGTATATCATATTACATGTTGTTGATTGATAAAAGACTTTACATATCATGAGCATGTGACACTTGAGGTTTTAAGGGGAACAAGTGATGGCTAAAACAACACTGTGCTTTCTTTGATGAATGAATCTGTACCCTGAGAAGGCAGAATGACTTACCCCAAATCACACAAACAGATAATTAATTAAAAATAGCAATGTGGTCATAGTGTCCTTCATTAATAAATATATAGAAGACTTTTGATGATATTTCAATTTTGACAATATTTATCTAATAATCGCTTTGGCATCACTGTCTGTGGCATCTACACCAAAATACATTCCTGTCCTGGAGAAGAAAATCTGCTTTTATTTTGCGGGGGTTTGACTGTTCCACAACTTGTTTAGCACTGGAGTAAATACAGAAGCACTGTTTAAAGAATTGTCTAGATTTCCTGACAAGAGACTAACATCCAAATAGCTTTTGTAGTTTTTGTGAACGTTGCAAATAAATGAAAAATTCTAAATTTTTTCTTAACATTTGTAGAACGCAAGATCACTGGATATTCTGAAATATTCCTTAGAGTCATGAATAATAATTACACATGCAGATTTTACTCATTTATTTTTTTTTCATTGGATTGAGGTTTTGGTTTAGAAATTTTTCAAATTATGTGTATTATGTGCTGTACATTTTATGAAGCACTTGTCATCTGGCAAGTGATTTTTTATTTTATTTTTAAAGTAAAGATTGTTTTATTTATTGCCTTGTGCAATAAATAGTAGAGTGAAATGTAGACAAATCACGTTGCCTTTTTAATTAATCTGAGTTAGAATTCAAGCATGTGGCTAAAGATGAAACCAAACTGCCTTAATATTCCACAGGAATAGATTGGTCAAATTTATTCCAACTATTGATCATAGTCAATAAAACTTGCAAACAACTATTTAGGGTGCAAAATCTCAAAGAATTTTGATTTATCATTTGCATGTGATAGCTACCAATATCAGAAATAAATATTGTGAAGAGATCTTCTAGAGCTTCCTTAAAGTGATGTTTCTCAAATCCCTATGGAAACCAATTTTCAGTTTTTAAATTTTAAATACATTTGCTGTAGTGCGATGGACAGGATATAATGAAAAGAATAAGTGCCTTTGAAGCAATAAATTTTGTTATTGAAATAAAAAGTAACTTTTCTAGTGTATTTTAACATGACAATTATCTTTGGCCTCTGCCTCCATAATAAAAGGGAAATTGAATGCAAATGATGAATTAGGCAATTTGTTTGAAGTAGCATTTGTTGAAGAAAATAGTTGAATAAAGGTAATCATTGTTGACATTGATTGTTTACTATAGTCTCAGCTTGTCTGCTTATTTGTCTGAAAAATACTAAATTGAATAATAAAACTTTATATTATTGTGATATAATGCATTGCCTTTTATCTTCTCCCCTTGCCTTGAATCATATTTGCTAGAAATATAAATTGATGCGTGCATTGTACATCAGAACAGAGACCCCTTGTAAGAACAAAGATTAGAGCCCATATTTATATTTTAGCATGCCAACTCTATAAGATACTTTTCTATGCTGAGTAAGTTGTGAATAGACCCATTTACAGTTTGCATAGGAACTTTGTACTATTGGAGGAATTTTAAGGACTGCTGGACAAATAAAAGCTGATACTAACTTAACTGAGTTTTCTAGCCAATTGCTGGGTTACTAATACTTCATAAGAAATATCTTACTGATCACTGACAAATTCAAAAGTAGTATCTGGTATAGACATTATTTTGCTGCTTATTGCACACAGAACATTATGAAAGCTTAGTACTGTTAAGGCTATAGTGGCATATCACAAACTTCACAGTGCAGTAGCCCTTAAATCTGCCTCAGTATTTTCTCACACATTAACTCCTTTGGCCAAATGTGTTTGTAGATGGATCTGAAGTGTTCCTGTGTATTCTAAATATGTTAGTCCTGGCTCCTCCCTTAGATTCCATCTCAAGTATAGAATCTGCCATTGGTAATTTCACTACATTTGAGAATGCTATGACTTATCTGAAACACTATGTGAATTATAAATTTGTTTGTCATTTTTTCAATATTTGTATACTTTTCAATGAAAGAGAAAATAAGCCCACAGTACACTGTAAAGGAGGAAAATTTTTAAGTTATTCCCCAAATTAATCTAATTTCAAAGTCATTCATAATCTGTGTATATGATTTAAAAATCTATAAATGTATATTCTATATATCAAAATATTGTAATCTAGATGGGAAGACATGAGAGTTATTGGCATAATAATTTCTAGCAGAATACTTACAAAAGAATTGAAAAACTACTAGTACCATTTTCATTAATTTTACATTGGGATTAGGTACAGATTCTCCATTACCATCGCCTATTGCATCAACCCTGTACATGCATGTTATTATTTGTAGAAGAAAATTGAATTAGTTTCATTCAATTTCCTATAAAAGTTAATTTAGGTTCACAGAATAGGCATCAAAAAGTACTGTTCATATTCAGATTTTCCAGAAGCAGATTATAGTTTATGATTATTACGTGGAAGTTTTTTGGTTTTTGGGTTTTTTTTTTTTTTTTGGTCTGTTTTTTGCTTGCTTGTTGTGATGTGTTTCATTTTGTTTATGTTTGTGTCTAGATTCCATAGTTTTAGAGCATAGTGCTGGAAAGAAAAAAATTAAAGCACTCATTGTTTATGAACTTGTTCATCAGAATATGACATCATTTTGTGACTTATTTTCTTATTTGTTTTTTAGCCTCAATTTACATTGGTTTGTTTTGACAGCTACGAGCTTGATTCTTTTAAAGAAATTTAAGTTTCAAATACACATTTCCATCACCAATCTCAATGTAAAAAATACATTTTCTAAGCAAAATTGTACTTGATTTTATACTTTGTAGGCATAACTAAAAATGTTAATATTAGAATTTACAAAAATAACCCTTAAATACAGGTGTATTACTTTATAAACTTTAGGATATGTTTGCATTTGTAAAAATTTGTGAATCAAATGGATTTTGAAAATTATCTGAAAAATAACCTATTGAAAATATTTTCAGTTTTAAAAACCATTTGTTTGTAAACAACTTTATGAACTCATGTCACTTCTTAATTATACATAATTGTCACTGGCTTGTTTTATATTTGATACTCAAAAGAGTTTTGAGTAGTTTCTTTTCCCTGACATTTCTGTTCATCTTTTTGCTGAGTTTTTATTTCTTTTGCTGGGCAGAAATCCAAGGGTAGTTAAGCTGAACTATTTAGTTCTACTTCAGTCAAAATTCAATTGCAACTGCATGAAGATGACTCTTTGAATTCAAAAAGCCTTCAGTGTTTGGTGCTTATATATTTGATTTCCAAGGAGAGCTGAGTCACATACAGAAGTAAATAATATGAACTTTAGAATGCATGTCAGCAGTATAGTTACCACTTTTCTATGAGTTAAAATTATATTTTATTTTTCTAAATCCAAATAAAAAGTATTGCCAAATCATTTAAAGCAATTCACTAATGTTAGCATTAATGTTGGAAAATTCAGTTTGAAGTATCTAAACAGGCAAAGAATACCACAACAAAAATATTCACATATTGCCAGATTATTAATTGAGCTGGTAAACAAAATCACCCACCACTTTTTCTAGATGAAAGTTTGGAAATAATTAAGTTCCTCAAATGGTGAGTATTCTGACCCATTTTGTAGGTGGATTTTCCTGCCCCCATTGACTTAAATTTATTCTCGTCTTTGTTGACAGTCGTTTTAGGAACTTTGAGGTTGAATAACACGTTCCAGTTTTAGGTCATCTGATTTTCAGATATAGAACATTTTTTCTTAGAATAACCAAAAATGAACAATTTCCTCACTACCAGTTGATGGCAGCTTACTTTAAATGATAAAATAGTCAGTAAATCAACTCATTAAATTTTATTCTTGTTAGTTTGACAAAATTCACTCATTTAAAGCAATTCGACCTCATTCTCAGTATCAGGCCTTAGGAAAGGATACTATCAGAATTTTTCTGGATATCAACTCAAAGCCAAAAAGTCACAGTGTTTTCAGCACAGCATGATTTCATGCTTTGGAAAATCCCATGGAAATTCATGCTTGCTACTGCTCTGTAGTATTTAGAATGAAGGTTTATGATTGTCTTTATACATACACTTTCACTTTTTAATATTATGTTTTCATGTTCAAGATTCTTCAATTAATATATAGTTATTTCTAGAGCAATCAGTGTACATTAGTCAATTGCTTGGTTGAATCACACAATTATAAGTCATGTAGTTCATCTTTTTGCAGGCATTGTTTGTACTAATGAGTTCATGAATTTCTTTGGATGATTTTTTCTCCATAGTCTCCATCTGTGCTTTGCTATGAATGTTTTCTACCATGTGTGTCAATGTGTATTTATGGGTGGTGGAAGACTTTATACCTTATCAGTATGCTCTGCTTATCCCTTATGTCTATGAGTGACATACAGTCAGTCTTACGAGAGCTATACTCACTCTCTATTCTAGGAAGTATGTGGAACTTCATGCTATCTCTACCCTGTATTTTCTTTCAGCTTTTCACAGTTTTGTGATATTACCATAAAAGTGTTCTTATTAATTTCAATGGCAAGTTGCTATTTTTGTGCTCTGGAAACAAATTTTTTTCATTTCTCATGAATATTACCATTTTAGATCCTCCTTTCTTTCAACAGAATCATCCCCTGTAATACAGCAAATGTTTTAAATTGTCTTCATTACAAAATAAGAAAATGTCAGCTTCCAGGGTAATGCAGAGCTCTGTTTCACTGATGTCCATTCAGTAAAACCTGCCCGAAAGCAGCCACGAGCCAGGAGTTTTACTTGTATTCAGTGATATTCAATGTACTCTCTTTGTTAGCCCTATTTATTTTCTGATATTTTCTACTTAATTAGGACCTATTAGTTATACTCCATTTCGTTTTACTATTTTGGAACATGAATATCTTCTAGAATTCACTGTAATAAAGACTCCAACCTTTTCACGTTTTTGAGATTTACTCTTACCAATGTAACCCAGCATGTTTGCCTTGCCGATCCCAATCAACATAGTTAATTATCAATCAGCTTCCTAACAAAATTCAGTATATTTACTCATTCCTTCAAACAGTATTTCTTTTGTCTTTCATATTACTTTATAATTCTAGATTTCCCTCTTTGGAATGCTCTTAACTTTCTGTTACAAT
>RJWM01042784.1:0-14158 GCA_004363535.1 Dasyprocta punctata
CTCGCGCCTATCAGACAGGCACTTAAGTCACTGAGCCAAACTCCCGGCCCTGGTTTTTTTTGAGGCAGGGTCGCACTGTGTAGCTCAGGCCGGCCTTGCACTAGCATTGTAGCCCAAGCCATCCTCGAACTCACAACGCTTCTCCTACCTCAGCCTCCCGAGTGCTGGGATTAAAGGCGTGCACCACCACGCCCCGCCTGATAGCACATTTCAATTGAGACTAATCCCAATTTAGGAGTTCAGGAGCTGTGTGTGGCCAATAGCTACCCCCGTACTGAACAGTGCAGGTAAAGCCCCACGTAGCTAGTGTGTGGGCAGCACAGGTCTAGATGCTGAGGGACATCCAGATATTTAATGGTCTTCTGGAATCCGCATTCATAGAATTCATTAACAGACTTAAACTTGAGCCAGTTCTTTGAAGAAGCAGCCTTCCTCGATGACATATTCTTATGATAATTGTATGAATTAGCTATTTCTGCCACAGAATTAAAAAATATTTATGCTTATTAGTACACGTTTGCTCTACATAATACTTACATTCATTGTGTGGAGCCGATGCATGTACCTTGCACATCTTAATTTTTACTATCTCTTACCTGCTCTTCCCCCACTTCTGCCTGGATCTTTAGTTCCTCTTCCATTTTGTAGAGAATCTACCACCTTATTTAATATTATCTGTCTTTCATTTTGCTCTTTAAATTATTTATAATTAATAATACGTTATTTCTCCTATGAGAAACTATACAATATTTGTGCTTTTGTGTCTGCTTTATGTCATTTAGTTCTATGGCCTCAAGGTACATTCATTTTCCTACAGATATCTCAAATGACTCTTTCGTTATGACTGAGTTTTATATATATATATATATGTATGTATGTATATATATATTCATCTGCTGATGGACGTCAGTTGCTTCCAAGATTTAGCAGTTATATTGAGAAGATCCCTAGAAGGGGAGTCATTGCATTGAATTCAATTTCTACTTTAGTTTTTGGGGAATCTCTATAGTGGTTGCATTAGTTTACATTTCCACCAACAATATGGAAATGTTTCTTTTTCTCTGTAGCTTCACCAGCATTTGTTATTTGATAATAGCCAGTAGAATATAAATCCTCTGTTCCTCACCATGAGCAGGAATTTAGTCATATTACTCTTTTCCTTTGGTAATGACAACTAATTGTCTTTTTCTCTGCATCAACTGGAGACCCAGAACTCTGAATTAGTTCTGAATAGTTGATTTAGAATAATAGTGTCATGTGGAAAATGCCAAGCCCAAGTCCCTCCCATTGGTGGCATCAGCCAAATCACATCCTGAGGTTCGCCCTTCTATCTCTAAAGATGTGTATAGTCTGGAACCCCCACCACATTAAAAAAAATGGCCTAGCATCTCATCACAGAGCAGTTACTTTCTATGGCTTTGCTGCCACCCTTTATCCAGCAGGAGCTCTGAACTATCCTTTAGTTTAATCTGGTTAAAACCAGATAGAGAATTAGGTCAGAGGCCTCTAGCTGCAAAGCGGTCTGTTTCCAGAACTCCAGCAGAGCTGTGGAATAAAAATAAGCAAGGACAGTGGAAACAGTATTACACAGCATTTGTATTTGAACTGTTCTAGGTCAGAATGCTAGCTTAGGTTCTGAAACTAGACAAGCATTGCAGTGGGCAGGGGTGAGACTGCGTTAGCAACCAGTATAGGGATGTGACGTCTGTTCTAAGATGCTCAAAGTAGTAACTCCAGGATGATGGTATTTGGAATTAAGGTTCTGCATGGCATGTAGAGATGAACTGCCCAACAGTTTCTAGCTTTGAAGTATCAGAGGATCTGGGGCGGGGACTCAGGGCCTGGAGATTGGAGCAGCATCCTAGGCATAGGCGTTTCATAAACTCCACTAAGAACCAGTTTCCTCTTGGTTTCAGAGAAAAGACAAGTAAGTAGGTCTGGAAAGTCAGTGAGGAGAATTACTTACTGGCCCAGGCCCGTTTTGCTAGCCACACAGTATGCTAATGATTGAAATGATGAGTTTTACAAAAGAATAAGTTTATTCATGTTTGCCTTTTTTGAGACAGGGTCTCGCTATGCAGTTCAGGCTGGCCTGGAGCTCACTTTGTCGCCCAGGCTGGTCTCAAACTCACAATGATCCTTATGCCTCAGCCTCCCAAGTGCTGGGATTACAGGTATGCTCCACCACCAGGCCTGGTGTAGGGGTTTTTATGGGATAAAGAAGCAGGGTTGTCTGAGGTATGGGGAAAGGTGATTAAAGATGAGGAAAAATGAAGAAATTGGTGGTTTGCACATACCTAATCAGACTTCATGGCTCTCATGGTTAGAAAATGCTAACATTAGTATGCTCTGGGGTGGTGTTTTGACCCTGTGACTTTGAAAGGTCACGCACTGGACACACATACAGACCCAAGTGAAGGGTTGGTGCATTCATCCAGCTTGAGTCACCTCCAAGCTCCTGAAAAACATTGATCTTGACCTATATGACAGGTGTTATCTGTAGCAAAGCTAATGGGAGAATATTGCTTAGTTACGTGGCCTTTATTTTTTTATTTTTTATTTTTTTTATTTTAAAGATAGTAAAATCCAACAGAACATAACAGAATGAAGTCAATCAAAAAGAAGCAGTAGAACTGGTACAGAACTTCAAAGAAAGATACCATGAAAACAACAGCCACTATAGTATATCTTGTTATTTTCAGAATAGTTGGCCATTCCAACAGGCATAGTAAAATCAAATCAAAAAACCCCACACTAAAACCAATAAAAACAGTATAAAATAGGGCCAAAAAAATTAATCAGAATAAAGCAAAACAATGAGAACAATATTGGGCCTCGAAGACAAGACAGAAGAGAATCCCCCATTTTTGCTACATTGTATACTGTCATCTCCCAAAGAGATGCTCAGGCTACCAGCCGCAGGCCTGCAAAATGAACAAAAGAATACTAACATTTAGTTGTTTTATGTACCTTAGTTGCTATCAATTTAGCCAGACCTCCAAACAAGCAGGTTGCTTTATGGGGTGAGTGGGCAGAGCTTTGTCCTTGATTCTTAGCCCGAGCGCTGGTAGGTGTATGAGGAGTGGCGGGGGAGAGGGGGCCGGGTGCATGCTTCTCTTCTGGTTGGAGGCACTCAGGCCCGGCCACATGGCCTTTCAATTAATGGTAAAAGTTAGTAAGTAAAGCAAGTGAAGCTAGAGGGTTTATTCCAGTTTTTCTTTGGTTTCAACACCTGTAATTCTATCATCCAGAAACTGGGTCTCATCTCACTGAAGGTGGGTCCTGAAGAGAATACCCACTTGAGAATTTGTCCTACACAACTACAAAGGCTTATTTTCATCACGTGTGGCCACCAACAGACAGACTTTCCTTTTTTACATGAGGGTTTCAGGGGATGAGATAGCCAGGCTGGAGCAATGAAGTCAGACATTGCTGGTGGCTGATACAGGGCCAAGTCCTGGAGCCCTCACAGACCAAAAAGCCAGGTCCCTGGGTGCTGACCCCTCCTGGCCTCCAATCTCTGTCAGTCCTCTGACCTTCATCTAGTCTGATGTTTATCCTATGATACTCTGGGTTCCTCTGCTTTTATTATTTGAGCCAGTGCCATTTAGACCCGGGTCGGGGCAGATGGCTAGTGAGTGGACCAGCTGTCTAGGAACGGTGAAATACAATCTTGTGTTTCAGGATTGTATGTCTGATGGATGCAGGAACAGACTTTTATAGTAGTGCTGAAAGGTGATGCCCCTCCTGGGAAGGTGGCCTTGACATTGTCCAGACCTAGGTGTGTTTAAAGGAAATTCTGAGCTTCCTTTGAATACCTGACTCTCACCTCTCTTCTCTGCCAAGTCTCCACGTACTCTCCTTGCACTAGGTCACATGGTATCTGGTTGCATTGACCTTATTTTGCTGCCAGGAAGTGAGGGGGCAGGCAGAGAATAGAGAAGGGATGCCTCTCTGTCTCCTGGCCCTGAGCGGCCACACCAGAGGCCATTTTTAGAAGGAAAGTCCCTGCGTATTATGTTTCATTTGTCTCTTTGCGTCCACATTAGTGACAGGGAAGGTCAACATAGTGGGCTAAGTTTGGACCTAACTGAGTAACAACTTACAATATTGTGAGGAACATGAGATTTGGAGGCAAATAGATTTGAATTTAAATTTTAAGTTTTCCACCTAATAGTTGTAAAATCTTGGCTGAGTTATTTAGCCTCATAGAGTTTCACTAAATAGGTTTCTAGAAAAGGATCTAGACATTTATCTCCTCAGATTTTGTGATGAATGTAATGCTGCTTATAGAGTGCCTGGGATAGGGTCTGGTGCACAGTGCATCTTTGATATTATTATTGCTGAAAAAAAAAAGACATGCCTAAAAAGTACTTTTCAAATATCAAATGCCTGATCAGGTGTAGAGTGGAAGAGGTTAATGGATCATTTAATGTTACCTCACTTTTCTTGAATTTATTGTTTCCCAAATCCATGGGAATCTAAAAATCTCATTATATAAACCTGCCTTGTTAAAAATAGGCATGAAATAGCCCATGTGACTTTTCCTGATAAGATTTCATGCTGTTTTCTAGATTCAAAATAGGCACTCAATCACCAACAGAATTTGACCTTCACGTTCACCTTCATGGGCAGTTGAATTCAGCAAACTATGTGGAGGACTTACTGTGTTCAAAGGACTGTGTTGGACATGAATGAATCCAGGTTGTGCGCTCGAGCTACACTACAATAGTGAAGGAGATATTACAAATATCTGTGCAATAATATCTAGACAGTAAGTCTACAACAGTGTTGTTCATAAAGGGGCTTAAGATATTCAAAGGGAGAAGCAATTATTTACTAGTTGAAAGAGGTGGAGTTATTTGAACTGAGGCTTGGAGGGTGACTAGGATTTAAACGCAGAGGGATGAGGTCATGAAAACATTTGGTCAAAAGCCTGGAGGTCCAGGATGCACTGGAGAATACAGTGGTGGTCCTAAACGTTGGGGTATACTATGTGGGGAAGCGCTATCATCAGGAATAAGATTGGAAAGGGTGCAGCGATTGAACTTTTATCCATTAAGCAGTGAAGAACCACTGAAATTTTCAGGAAGGGAAATTATCTATTCTCACTCACATGGTTGGGAGGAGATAGCAGAATTTAGCTTCTGAAAGGAAAAGGACCAGTTTTTTTAGTAATTCAGGCCACTAAGGCTTAGGCAGTAGGGGTAGTAAAGAGAGGAATCTTGTATCAAAGGAAGAATCAAACAAGTTTAGGTGACTGTTTTAGTTTTGGAAGGTGGGAGCTACTGTGTTAGTCAGCTTTCTGTTTCTGTGACAAAATACTTCAGAAAAACAATTTAAGGAGAGATTTGCTTTGGCTCATGGTTTCAGTGTATGGTCTTCTGGCTTTATTAGTTTGGGCCTGAGGTGAGGCAGGACGACTTGGAAGAAGGAACATGTGGAGGAGTAAGCTGATCACCTCATAGTGCCCAGAAAGTGGAGAGAGGAAGGGAGGGTGAAGAGAAGGGGCAGGTACAAACATTCCCTTCAAGGTCATGTCCCAAGTTGTCTACTTCCCCTAAACTAGGCCTCACTACCTACAGTTCCCACCATCTCCCTACATTCCATTCAATTATGAATGCTTCAGTAGATTAGCCCATTGATGAGATCAGAGCCCTGAGGCTCCAGTCACTTTCAGAAAGCTCTTCATCTGAACACTGATGCACTGGGGACTAAGGTTTTTTCCACAAGAGCCTTTGGGGGACGTTTCATAATCAATCCATAACACTGACCGAGGTGGGAAGGTGTTAGCTTGGAGAAGAATGGCGGAGGAGTCTGACTGGGCTCATCCCGTGTCAGCAGCCTGATCACAAGCAGACATCCAACACAAAGGTCAAAATTTATGAGTTGTTCAGTTCTACAATTTTTTCATTTACTATATTTAGATCATAGTTGACCATGGGTAACTGAAACTGTGGGAAGTGAAACTGAAGATAAGGGCAGCTAATGTGAATGCTCATTCTTTCTCCCATTCCCCATTGAAATCTAGAGAGGCTCGATAAGAAGAGAACAGCTATCAGAATAAAATACTTTAAAGACAGTGAATATGTTTGGGGAAGAACCATGAGACACCACTAGGTCATGTCACTAGTGGGTTGGAGAGGGTGGAGTAAGTGCTATAGCACTTTCCATGGGGAGCGGATCCTGATGAAGGCTGACTGCCAGGGGATGGGATGAAGGGATGAGGAGGCTGGGCGATCAGCAGGTGCAGGCTGTCCTGTGAAGTCACGTAGCAGTCTAGGTGGAATCAGAAATGAAACTTGAGCGGATCAAGTGGTTAAGGGAAGGGCACCTTGGCTGCTTGCACCAGTGAAACCAGCTGGGTTATTAAGAAAATGAACTATTGTAGTTCTCTGCAGACCCCTTTTCTCTTGGAGTGGGCATATGAGCTCAGGCATTTGGGTGATTGTTCAGAGGTGCCAGCTGACTAAGTCTGGGAAAAGGCAGCCTGTCATGTGAGAGAGTGAAACTGTGGTTTGGTCATGAGGAGCTCTGAGAAAGACTGGGCTGGTACTGAACTAGGCCTTTTTGTAACCCTGCAATCTCTCAAGCATGGAGATGTGCACAGAAGGGTGCAAGCTCTCTAAGGAGTTTTCTAAAGAAATGCTTCCTTGTGAGATGAGAGGGACAGCAGAGCAGGTACCATTGGGTAAGTGTTTTGGGGGGTTCTGTCCTGAAGCCTCAGGCATAGTTTCAGAAACAGCGTTTCCTTTTGCAAACAAGCATAGCTCATTCCAAAATACTTACTTGGTCTCTTTGGTCCCTAGAAATTCAGACTTTTGGAGTTCCTGCCACCCTCACCACCCTCCGCTTCTCCAGGGAAACAGCTTGACTTGGTCTCACCCAGCCAGACCAGAAGTGGAGATAGACAGAGAGAGGGAGGGTGTGTGGGAAGAAGGGATGGGAAAGTGGGTGGGTCTTGTGGTCCATCCTACCGTTTTTCAGAAGGGAAGATCTGGACTGAAGTCCCCAGAGGAAGTCAGGGAAGGGATGGGTCCAAGAGAATCCACCCTTAGGATGAAAACTCCCTTAGGTGTGGCTGCATTCTTGACCAGAGTGTGGGAAACCTCACCTCTCAAAAAGCTCTATTTTTCCTCCAGACTTATTTTTTTTTAATTAATAATAATAACAATGATCAGAGTAAAGCAAAAGAGAGAGAAACATATTGGGCCTCAAAGACAAGACAGAAGAGAATCCCCCGTACTTGCTACATTGCCTGCTGTCCACCTTCCATAGAGATGCTCGGGTTGCTGCCCAGAGGCCTGTAAGATCTACTAAACAATACTAGCAAAAAGTTGGTTGATGTTCCTTGGTTGCTATCAATTTAGCCAGACCTCCGAAACAGCAGGTTGTTGACGGGGGGTGGGGGGAAGTGTATTTGTCCCTGATTCCAAGTCCGTGCCCTGGTGTCCCTCCGGCCCGGTGGGCTGGTCCCCGGAAGGGGCCCTTCTCATTCTCCTCCAGGGTCCTGAGGTCAGGACCCTGGAAGGCAGTTCATTTGCGTCCTGGTTGGTGCCTGAGCGGCTTGGGCCCCACGAGGGGTCCTTCTCCTTCTCCTCCAGGGTCCCAAGGTCAGGACCCCGGAGGGCAGTTCTTTTGCGTCCTAGTCCGAGTTTCCTCCAGACTTAAATTGTGCTTGGTTTGTTCCTCCTCAGGCACAGCTGCTGTGGCTTGGAGTTGGTCTCTTCTTAAACCAGCCGCGCTCTCTCTTCCTCTACTTTTCTTCCCTTCCTTCCAGTCACTCCCTTCCTGTTTTAAGAGGCTGTGTGGGTACTGGCAAAGTGTGGGCCAGATGACCTGGGTTTGAGCCAGCTCTTCACCTCCTACTGAGTGCACTTGGGCAAGTCACCTTTTCTCTTTGAGCCTCGGTTTCCTTTTCGTTAGGATGGATTATAATAGTAGCCATTTTATAGGGTAACACGTCACATTATGAGGTTTGACTGAGATGTATGTAGAAGTTAGAGCACTGCTTAGGAGGTAGTAGATGCTTTATTTAGTCTATAAATATTAACTCAATCTATTATCTATATATCTCGATTATTTGTCATCCATCTACTAGTCATCTGTCATTCATCTATCATCTGTCAGGCTATCCTTTGATAATACTTTTTTGAATTTTGTCCAGTGGTACAAAAAATACTGAAAGACCATTTAATTTATGTTTCTAGGAATTATAAAGCATATAATACATTTCTGTGTTAAGTATAGAAATTGTACTTTAGCATTTCAATCACGGAGGGCTCATCAAGGGCTTGTTATTATTCAGAGCTTTAATTGCCAGGCAAAAGTTCCTCTTTACATCAACCTTTTGCTTGTGACTTCCACCTTCTACTTTTACTTCTACATTCTGGAACTATTAAAAAAAAAAAAAGAAAAAAAAAAAAAAAAAAAGAAAAAAATCAATCCTTTGCCCATGCAGCAACTACTTCAATTTGGAAGATGTTTATCACATCCTTCAAAGCTCTCTAATTCCCAGGTCTGTGAGCTAGGCCACCATGACATCTTAGCTGCTTCCTCCTAGCTGAAGGGCTGCCCCCCACCCCTGATTCCCTCACATGTTCTGTGCAGACACTGATTGCTACTTCCTTTTGAGCAATGCTTGCCGTAATGCAGTACAGTGTTGTATTACCTTTTTGGCTACATTTTCATATCTTTAAAGTAGGGTCCACTTATTACTCATGTTTTTTTGCAAGCCCAGTGCAGTGCTACAGTTAGTGCAGAGAAGGTGTCCAGAAAGTGCAGATAGAATGGCACATTTTGGGTGGACTTGGAGCTTTTGGGTTATTTAAACCATAGGCCTTTCTTTCCCATGTTGTGTACACATGTCCTGTAAGCCATGCCTGGTGCTTTGTGCTGATGTATTTTAAATAGGGTACGTTTTTGTTTATTACTAATGTTACTTCATAGGCCTTCTTGGTTATATGTTTTAAATTAAGATTTTTCTTATTCCATGAATTAATAATCATTGCTGTTTTGTGATCTTTGGTTTTACCACATTACTGACCAAAAATTGATGACTTAGATCTGAAACTGAGTCTGCAGTACATTCTGGGGACCTTTCTCTAGACTGACAACCGTGATTTTGAGTACTTGTCAGTGGTTGCAAAGTGACCCTAATTAGCACTATCCATCTTAGATTTTTCTGTGACAGGTGAACATGAAAGAATTTTATAGATGCTTGCTAAAATTCAGATACCGATCACTTTATTACATGTCCTTCTCCTGTTTATCTGATGTTTTCTAGTGCCTACAGGATGAAAGAATATTGAACTGGAGAAGCAGTCAGTCAATTTCTCCATCTTTTAGACAATTCCTCTTCATTTTAAGTAGAAAGCCACATAAGATTATGTTAGTTGGTACAAACTGAAAGGAAACAAAACAGTTACCATTGTAAGATTTCATTTTACCAGGAAACTACCACTTTGAAAGTGAAAATATTGAGTCCTACACACTGTGTAGCTCCCTGATTTAGATGTATTTGTTATAATCACAGTTGTACGATGTCTTCTTTCAATGTTGGTGGTGTTTTGAGTTGAAGTGGAAATTCCCAGAGTTGTATACAGTGTACATTACACGTGAGAACTTTGTACTTGTTGCTGAGGACATTAGACAGTGTGATTAAGAAGCATAAAGTCTCAAGGAATTTTCTAGTTTTAAGGCAATTGAGAACACTGACATTTGAGAAGGATCTATTTTCTATAAAACAAATATGTGTATATATATTTATTTATTTTTAATCTTTTTGAGACAGTTTCACTATGCAGTTCAGGCTGGCCTTGAACTCACTTTGTAGCCTAGGCTGGCCTTGAATACACAGCAATTCTCCTGCTTCAACCTCTTGAGTGCTGGAATTACAGGCATGTGCCACTATACCAACAAATATGTCTATAAAATATAATAATTCCATTTATGTCTGTACTTGATGATTAAGTTAAAGGAACCCAAACCTTACATTCTGATAAAAATGATAGTTAAGGTAGATTATTCAATGAAAACTATAGGTTGTATGCTGCTGGATAGAATTCAGGGGAGGATCAAAAGTCAGGGTGTAGTATAATACCATTTGTGGAGGAAAATGGTTGTGAGACAAACTGGTAATTATTTATTTAAAATGGATATGAGACAAACTGATAATTATTTATTATTTGTGGAGGAAAATGAATGTGAGACAAACTGATAATTATTTATTGATAATTATATATTTATTGATATAATCAGCCCCTGCTGGTTGGGTGACAGAGACTAGTACTTTTTGAATTGCCAATTTATGAATGTGTTATCTAACATAAATATTAAATGCATAAAATCAAGGAAATTGAGTTTCAGGAAACACCAATACGTAGTCATTATTTTGTTTTCTGAGGTGGATGAACTTTGGAAATCAGTATCCTTGTGTTTGAATTCTGCTTGATTGCTGTCAAGACTGGGCATGGAGGCAAGTTACATAAGCTAAGAAAAATATCCTATATAAAACTAGAGAAAGACCTTCCTGGCTTCTGGGCTGGGTTTTTGTGCACATCACACGTAATTGGGACCATTTCTTAAAGTTCAGTTGGTGATGATCTTGTCCCTGGGTCAGGAATGAAGGGGATGAAGCATATTTCAGTGTGGCTATAGCGTTCTGCTCTGAAAATGGTAATTTTATTTTATTATTTTTACCATCCAAGAAAGACAAAACACAGAGTCATTTTAGTGACTGAATCTTACATGGTGAACATATTTTGGCTTAAAGTTATAGAACCAGAAGTTCACTTAGAACTGATCATTAGAGCCAGGCACAAAGATTCAGTGTGTCTTCATAAGGGAGTTGATGTGCTTACTTCAGCAGCACATATACTTTATGAGAGAGTTGAGTGACTAAGTCAGTAGTGTTAAGCCTCTATCCCCTGGACCTTTAGAAGAAATTAGCCAGTCATCTGTCTTGGTCACTTTTCAAGTCACTGGGACAAAACACCTAACACTGACATCTTAAGTGTGTATGTTGGGGTTTATTTTGGCTCATGATCAGCTGGCTCTAAGGCAGGAATGGTATGGTGGAAGGCTTTATGGGGAGGAAAATTGTTCATATCATGGTGTCCAGGAAGCAGAGGGCAAAAAGAGGAGTTGGGGAGGGAGATATAACCTTCCAGGTCCCACCACCAGTGACCTACCTCTGACCAGGTTTCACCTCCTAAGCTCCTCTGTTTTTGCCGCATTGTTTGCCAGTATCTTATACAGGATTTTTGTGTTTATGTTCATTAGGGAAATTGGCCTGTAGTTCTCTTTTGGTTGGATTCTTCTTTGGTTTTGGTATTTGCTTGCTTCTAGGAATGAATATGAAAGTATTGCTTCCTTTTCAATTTCATTGAAGAGTTTGAGAAGCAGCGGCATTATGTCTTCTCTAAATTTCTTTTAGGATTCAGCAGTGACCCTACCAGGACCTGGGCATTTCTTTGTGGGTAGGTTTTTAATTATATCTTCAATTTCATTGACTGATATTGGGTTATTTAGAATTTTTATATCTTCTGGATTCAGGTTTGGTAATTCATATGTATCTAGGAACCTATCCATTTCTTCTGTTTTTCATTTTTTTTAGAATACAAGTTCTTGAAGTAGGTATTGATGATCTTGGTTTCTGCAGGATCTGTTGTGATTTCACTCTTTTCATCCCTAATTGCATGGATTTGAGTCTTTTCTTTCCTATTTTGGATAAATTTGGCTAAGACCATAGTGCGATGAAATTGGAAATCAGTTGCAAAAGAAACCACAAAAACCTCATAAACAAGCTGGGCATGGTGGTGCATGCCTGTAATCCCAGCACTCAGGAGGCTGAGGCAGAAGGATCATTGCAAATTTGCCTTTGGTGAGATGGAAGTCTGGGGTTGCATCTTGCTCCTGTGTCTTCTCATTTCCTTTTTTCCTTTTTAATTTAATTGTGGAGTTGATGCTTATAAATTGTTCATGGCAGGTGGCTTTATTGTTGCTAGTATTGAGAGCCCTTAGGAAATGCCTACTTCTCCAAGATGTCTTCCAGCTGTAGCTGGCTTTCGGGTTTTGAGTTTGTTGTAAGACCTTGCCTTTTTAATTTATTGAGGATGAGAAGTTGCTGCCTATTTAGCCTAGTCCCTGGTTCTTTGACACTGCCTTATAGTATTATTTATGACCCTTGGTCAATCTCACTCTTGGTGTACCAGGAAGAACAACTGATTAGAATAATTGTGTCTCCCTGGCTAATGTAGTATAATCAGTAATAACAATAGCATCAAACACAGACTAGAAAATGATTAAACTGTAGTAACTATTAATTTGCAACCTTTAACATATAAACTAGATTTGTGATTATATAACAAAATCTAAAACAAACCAGACATTTGAATATTGTATATATGCACTCAATATGGCAATTTTACCTTCAGGGGAGAAGAATTAAAAGGGGTTAGTGGGGAAAAATAGAGAAATAGAAGAAAAGAGATTAGAAACAAAGCCAGAAGACAAAGGAAGATTACACAAACTTTGGGAAACTGGTGCAGAAAACAGGAGGGAGAGAGAGAAGGAAGAATACAAGCAAGAAGAGAACAAAACAACAACAGCAGCAGCAACAAAAAACTGGAAACAGTGTTCACACTCATATAAAAACAATAACAAATAGGCAATAAAAGAAGGAAAGAAGAAAAAAAATATCCACTTTAGGGCATGCCTCTGCTGTCACTGGTAGACAGAGTGGGCAGATAGAGCTCAGATCCATGTTGCTTAATCCCAGCAAGCCATGGTAGATTTGCAGCAGTATAGTGGATAGTCCCAGAAAACCTGAACCTTTAGTTCCACTAAAATTTGGGCTGGTTTCTGGCTGTGGGGCTGGAACCTGAGTTGTTCAGCCTGTAACATTTCATGTGCCTCCTGCTGGCTCGAACTTGGCTCCCCGCTAGTTTGAACTCAGCCTCTTGACCTCCTGACAACTCGAACTCAGCTCCAGCTTGAACTTACCCTGATACTGGGAGCTACCAAATGGAGCCAACCTGCAACTGCTCTGAGTTCTGAGCTAAGTTGGCCCTTCCCCAAAATGGCGACTGGCCAATTGCCTTCCCCTGGGGTATGTCTGAACCCAAGTAACTTACCAGCCACTGCAGTCCTCTGTGTCCACTGCTCTCTTCCTCTGATGTGTTTCTCCATGGGTGTCGCTAGGGTTGCCAGTATCACCATGCATCTGCAGATTTGAGCCACCCCTCCCATGCAGTGAGCCAGGACTCAGGGAGAAAACTCTGCTTGCCACCTCCTCTTCTGAGCTGAGGTCCCTCTCTTCACTCTCCCTGTGGGCTTCAGTCTTGCTTCAGATCCTTGTTGGGTCCTGGGGACACACTTCCCCTTTCCTCACATTGCTATATTCCTGCATCTGGACACCAAATCTTGGAGAGGCTGTTTCTGTAGTGTTAACCACTCTGCCATCTTCCTGAAAGTTACATTATCTTTTATAACTAAAATAAATTTATCTCTTGAAAATATTCCTAAGTTTAAAATGACTTAAAATATATATAATTTATTATTAAATATATATTTTGCAATGTAGAAATCATCCTTTAAAAATTATTTTATTATTACATAAAATTGTATATATTTATTATGTACAATGTAATGCTTTGAAATATGCATATATCTTGGGATGACAATCATGCTAGTTAATGTATCTATTACTTCACATGTTTATGATATGTCATTTTTCCCAGAGTTTTTTTTTTTTTTTTTTCGGCACCGGGGATTGAACTCACAACCTCGCGCCTGCCAGGGCAGGCGCTTAAGGCACTGAGCCAAACTCCCGGCCCGGGTATTTTTGAGGCAGGGTCGCACTATGTAGCTCAGGTCGGCCTTGTGCTCGCGTTGTAGCCCAAGCCGGCCTTGAACCCACAACGCTCCGCCTACCTCAGCCTCCCGAGTGCTGGGATTAAAGGCATGCACCACCACGCCCGGCTCTTCCCAGAGTTTAATTAAATTAAAATAATTTACTTTACAATTCCACAATTATATAAGTAGTATCATAATATGTATAATGATCTCAATACTACTTTAAATGTTTTTTAAGTTTTTAAGGTTATGAATTAGCTTTGCTTTGAATGAACGCTATGGATAGGTGTTACCAAACAGA
>RJWM01042785.1:0-14098 GCA_004363535.1 Dasyprocta punctata
GGCAGCCAGCTTTGTTTCTTTTCTACAGTAAACTTTCATTTTATTTTACTTTTTTATTAGCTCATACTATGATTTCCATCTAATGTGGCTAAGGACCCACGATGGCCAGAGCCGTTATGCAGATAAATTAATCGGTGTCTACAAAGGGCCCAGAAAATGGCCCATAATAATTGATAAATGTTTGACTATTTTAAGGTCACTCAGTCTGAAGTGGCACAGAGAAAATAAGAGTGAGAGAGATAAGGAAGAGGCCTTTAATGTGGAGGGCATAAGAGAACTTTAGGGGCCAGGTGGGTATAGAAGCTCTCAACAAGAACAAAGGCGTGTAGTTACCTTTATCAACTTTGGCTGGGGGAGGAGTTTGGGAGGTGGGCAAAGTGACATATTAACAACTGATTTGAAGGAGCATCTGCCTGTGTAAAGCAGGAGACGAAGATTTACTGGGGTCTGGGGGTGGAGGCTTGGGGGGTTGTGGAGTCTTGGGATTGGAGAGGGCTCGGTGCATGCGCAAAAGGGAGCGGGAGGTTTATCTGTGGAATGAGAAGGAAAACATGGAGCTTACTCTTGGAGAGCTAAGTTGTTTCTCTGGGTCTGGTACCAAGTTGGGGGGATGTCATGTTACGGATAGCTAAGCCCCAAGTTAGTAGAACCTATCAATAAAAGCCTCAATTTCTTGTTATTTCATGCAGACATCAAACCAGCCAAACTGGGAAGCAAATAAATAGCATCTTCATAGATTAAAAGAAGAAGGAGGAGGAGGAAGAGGAGAAGGAGGAGAAGGAGGAGCAGGAGGAGGAGGAGGAGGAGGAGAACAAGCATGCTCTGCAGGGGAAAAAGCCACAGTGGGTGGGGTGGAGCTGAGTGGTGGAGTCGCCCCCGGTATGCAGCAGGGTGCGAGCCTAGGAGTGCAAACAAAAAACAGAAAAGGAGGAAAGTGAAGAAAAATGCACACAGACACACGCACACTCTCCCTGGATGACAAGTTTAGGTTCCAAGATGGGAAACGAAGGCCACCAGGTCATGGCAGCCTCCTAAATTTTTTTTTTTTTTTTTGTACTGAGAATTTTTTTTTTGTACTGAGAATTTAGAGACAGAGTCTCACTAAGTTGTTAAATTGCCCAGACTGGACTCAAACCTGTGATCCGCCTGCCTCAGCCTCCCAGAGTGCTGGGATTACAAATGTGCCTGGCTAACTTTTCCTGTCTTGCTGTCTCGTCATCTTCCTCCAGCAGCTTCTTTGCCTGTAGCTGCCTCAACCTCCCCCAGCTCCATCTCCGCTTTTTTCCCTACCATCGCCTTTCCCCGCTCTTACTTCCCCCAGCCTCCGCTCCTGGTCTGCTCCTGAGCATTCCATGAACAGGGCACCCCGCCATCTCTTCCTCCTCCGCAGCTTTCCCTCCCCAGAAGCCTCTCTGGCGTCCACACCGCTACTCCCAGGCGGCCGAATGACAGGAAGTGGCGGTGGACCCTAGAGCTGCCTAGAGTGCCAGAGGCTGCGGGAGCCGGACGGAGGAGGGCACAGTGGCCTCAGCCTTTGGAGCGTCTGTGCTAGTGAGGCTGCTTCGGGGGCACCCAGGCCGGGCGTCGTTGCCAGTTCTCGGAAGAGAATCATTCCCGCTCCGAGTAGCCACAGGGGAGCTTCTCACCTTGGGGTTTTTAGATGGGAAACTTGTCTGAAAGCCCAGTTTACAACTCGATTTTGGTTTTGGTTTTGGTTTTGATGTGGTTTTTTTTTGGGGGGGGATTGTTTTTGAGATGCAGTCTCACTGTGTAGTCTAGGCTGGCCTTGAACTCACTCTGGAACACAGGTTGCCCTTGAATTTGGGGTGATCCTGCTGCTTCAGCCTCCTGAGTGCTGGAATTACAGATGTGTGCCTGCTCTAGCCCAGCAGAGCGCTGAGTGATTTCCCCATCCTGCCCCACTGATCCCAGCAAAGAACTCTCCATCTGCCCAGTCCTACAGCACCTGACTCTGCCACACTGTCTGCCCCCAGGGAGGGACAGAGGGTGCCCAGAGAGGCCCCGTGGGGCTCCATCCCAAACGGAGTCCCCTCCCTCAGCCCTGAATCTTTAAACACAGCCTTGCTGAGAGTGAGTCCCTGGGGACCAGGACAGGAGCCTGGGGGAGTCAGGGAAACCCGCGAAGAAGTGCTCAGCCTCATTAGGCAAAGGAAGAAGCGGGCTGCTAGCATCTTTGAGGAGGATTCTTTAGTTGTGTTGTTTTGTTTTGTTTGGTTTGGTTTGGTTTTTGAGAAAAGATCTCGCTATATAGCCCAGGCTGGCGTCAAACTCCTAGCAATCCTCCTGCCTCCGCCTCCCAAGTGTTGGAATGCTAGGAATACACCCCCCACACACACCTCCCAGTGCTAGTCTTTCTGAGGGCCGCGCGTTTGCCTGACCGCTCTCTGGTGCTTGGATTGCACGGTGACCGACAGTCGGTGAGGAATGTGCGACGCCCACAGACGTCACCGGCATCGCGGGGGCCCTCCCGCTGTCCTTCCCTGGGCGCCCGCTGCTGCCTCCCGGGGCTTGCGACACGGTGCATCTGGCGTCCGCGTCCTCGTGTGGCCCTTGACACCTCGGTGCATTCCCAGGGCTGTTGGCAGAACGCAGATAAACAGCGCTGACCTCAGCCTGAACCGAGGGCAGGAGCAGAAGCTGCCCTGGGCCGACCTTTCCTCCCGGCGGCCGCGCGCGGACCTTGTGGCTCGACCCCTAAGCCGCGGCGAGGGTGTTTATGTGCCGCACCCTCTCTGGAGCGGGGCCTCCTAAGCTGCCCCAAAAGACGCGTCAGACCTCGGCTGTAGGAGGTGATTTTCAAGGCAGGGCGCCAGCCGGCCTCGGCTTCTGGCCACCAGGACAGTTGTTGCGTCAGCAAGCCTCACTGGCTCGCGGCGGGTCCCTGCACAGCCCCGACACCAGCCGCCAGCGCTGTCTGACTGGGTTCCCCCAGAGCCGCCCGAGAGCAGGACAGGGGTGCAGATCGTGTATTTGAGAGGTGACCCCAGGAAGCAGAAACAGGGCGTGGGAGATGAGACAGAGCAGGCGAAAGCCAAGGCCGGGTGTGGTGGCGCCAGTTACCACTGGGGACAGCTGAGGTGTGGTCCTGCCGGGACCTTTGGAGGAACCATGGAGCGGGTACAGGACAGGGACCCCAGGGGACCAGCAGACAGGGCTGCCTCAGGTCCGGCTCCCATCGGAGGTGCGTGGCTTCAGGGCTGTGGAGTCCCCATGACGTCAGGCTGCAGCTGAATTAGGCTGGCGGCCTTGTTCCGGCTTAGAGGAGGCGGAGGTGCTCCCATGGGGGCCTGGCAGAGGGGCCGGCAGAGCACGGGAACCGACTGCGGCATTTGGCAGGGAGTGTCAAACATCTGCTTCGTGACATAAGTGAAGGCCATCAACGCCTGTAATCCCAGCACTGGGGAGGTTGAGGCAAGAGGATTGCAGGAGTTCAAGGCCAGCCTGGGTTCCATAGTGAGTTCAAGGCCAGTCTGGACTACACAGCAAGACCCTGTCTCAAAAACTCAAAAGCAAACCAAACCAAACAGAACAAAACATGAAGGGCACTAGCTCGGCCACACACATCCCCTTAAATCCCTGGTTATGGCAACTGGCGTAGGCCTTTCTTTCAGCCAGTGTTCCTCCCTTTGGGCACCCATTTTCTCCCCATTTTGCTGTCATTGCGGTCATTCTGTGTCACAGACAGGATCACAGCCCCTCAGAGAAACCTGTGCCACAGCCCCTGGGATCTGTAACTGTGCAGGATTACACAGCAGAGAGCACTCGAGAAGAAGTAAAATTGCTCTTTGGCTGGCTCGGAGTGGGGCAATCCCCCAGATTACCCCGGGTGCCCACAGGAATCTTGAGGGTCCTGCAGAGTGGGGAGGATGTTTTTATTATTATTATTATTATTATTTTGTTGTTTTGGTACCGGGGATTGAACTCACAACCTTGTGCCTTCCAGGCAGGTACTTAGGCCACTGAGCTAAATCCCTGGCCCTATTTTCTGAGACAGCAGCTCCCTATGCAGGTCAGGCTGGCCTTGAACTCACTTTGTAGCCCAGGCTGGTCTCAAACTCACAGTGATCCTCCTGCCTCAGCATCCCGAGTGCTGGGATTAAAGGCGTGCACTACCACACCCAGATTTTAATTATTATTATTATTATTACTATTATATATATATTTTGAGACAAGACCTCACTATGTAGCCCAGGCTGGCCTCAAACTCCCGGCAATCCTTCTGCTTCAGCCTCCCGAGTGCCGGGACTACAGGTGTGTGCCACCACACCCAGCTGGAGAAAGAAGACTGAAGAAGCGGAAAGAAGCCACCCGGGAAGGGTGTTGCTGCCTTCGGTGATGAAGTAATGGGGCACAGGCCAGGGAGGCAGAAGGGGAAGGAGAAGAAGAAACACAGCCTGGCCCCAGCGTGACTCCAGCCCCACGATACCCGGTCAGGTTTCTGACTTCTAGAGCTTTACGGTACTGCCTGCTTGTGCAAGTCTGTGGTGAATGGCTGCAGAGGAAATGGAAAGTGGACTCACGTGTATGATTGATGAAGTGGACTGCAGGGGTGCACACAGAACATGGTCACCCACAGTGACCCATGCAGGGACTGTGTATAACCCAGGCAGGGCCAGGCCTCTTCCCGGGTAGAGGGGAAATGTTTGTTTAGTTTGTTTTGAGACAGTGTCTCAACATGTCCTTCAGGTTGGCCTTGAACTCAACTCACTGTGTAGCCCAAACTGGCCTGGAACTTGCAGTGATCCTCCTGCCTCAGCCTCCAGAGTGTTGGGATTACATGAGTAATCCAGTTTGAGAGGAAAGTCACCATATATCCTTTTCCCTGAGATATGGTACCTCTCCTCCCCAACTTAGAAGGGCCCTGAGATTATACTGGGTGCCTCAAATTATAGCAGAAAGGATAAATGCTCTGAGCTACACAGTGCGACCCTGCCTCAAAAAACCAGGGCTGGGAGTTTGACTCAGTGGCTTAAGCGTCTGCCCTGGCAGGCGCGAGGTTGTGAGTTCAATCCCCAGTACCGACAAAAAAAAAAAAAAAAAAAAAAAAAAAAAGGATAAATGCACCCAACATAGCTGTCTGTGGAAGAGTCTATTTTATTTATTTTTTTGTACCAGGAATCAAACTCACAACCTTGCGCTTGCCAGGTAGGCACTTGTGCTGCTGAGCTGTATCTCCAGCCTGTGCAAGAATCTAAAAAGCCCAGCTGGAAGGGACCTACTTAGCCCCATGAACAGATTCACCAAAACGGGATACCATGGCTCTGCCCACGCAGGGAGGCTGGGAAATGTGGTATGCGTGTCCCCAGGAAGGGAAAGCCTTCGGAAGCAGTGAGGCAGCCTCCGCCTCATAGATTTGGTGTTATGGTTTGTGTCTAGATGTCCCCTTAAAGCCTCATGTGGTCACAGGGTTTCTTTGGAGGTCAGTGAATCTAGAGAGGGTGATTGGTGCCTAGTGCAATGCTGGGATTAAGGGTGGTAACTGTTGGATCCGCCTACTGATTGGGTTGGCACTGCCCCAATCTCAATAGACTATATGCAATACAAGGGATAGAAAGAGGTCTGTCTGGTCCCTTGCTTGCTTGTTTTATTGTTTTCTGCCACTGTGAACTGCTTCACCTCTGCCATGTGCCACCCTACCTTGGAGTCAAACAATTATGGATTGAAACATCTACAAAGTGTGAGCTGAATAAACCTTTCCTCCCTTAACTTTGGGCGTTGGTTATTTTGTCCCAGCAATGAGATAACTAAGACAGTTTGGCTCTGAAATCCCGCCCTTTCTAAGAATTGGGATTGTAAAACTGGGTATGACAGTATACACCTGGCATCTCAGCACTCTGGGAGGCTGAGGCAGGAGAATGCAGAGTTTGAGCCAGCCTGGACAATTGAGTGACTTAGTGAAACTCTGTCTCAAAATAAAAATAAAAAGGGCTAAGGATGTAGCTCAGCACAAAGGCCCTGGGTTCATGCCCCTGTACCAAGGAAAGAAAAGAAAAGAGAAAAAAGTACTGGAATTTTATATTCATGCCAATAGACTAGCTGCTATCTCCTCACTTCTTTTCTAAGAGAACCCACCACGACCACGTTCTGAGCACTTAGATCACATGCATCGTGTGTGAAGATTTTTATTTTCTTGGGGCTTAGGACAGTTCTGGAGTGGCAAGAACACTTTCAGGAGCGTGCTTGGCGGTGCCTGCATGGTCACTGGTGGGCAGCGACTTTTCCCTCCCTGTCCCCCTCTTCCACCTCTCCTGACCCAGGTTCACAACCCAGGGACCGTGTCTGGAGAGCCGTGGGCCTTTCCACCAGGAGAGCGCCCATCTGGGGCTGAGGCTGCGCCCCACTCGGGACACTGCGGGGTTCCTTCCAAGCGCCCTCGGGTCTCCTGCCAGATTCAGTTCCACAGGGTCCTGGGGTTCTGGCTCTTTGGGATCTCAAGGTGACTGGAGGCTTCTGGGGTCACTTCCCCTCTCCCTTGTGTCCCCTACAGCTGACACAGACTGTCTTCCTCACTCTTCCAGTCTCTGATTTCTTCTGCCCCCCTGGAGGAGTCTGTTCTAAAGGATCGAGCAATTAAATCGGGCCCAGTCGGTAACACAAACCTCTCTCCCCTAACTACCTCTGGAGAGTCTCACCCTGTGACGTATTTACAGGTTAGGGATTTTAGGGTGTGTACACCCTTGGTGATTGTCCTGGTTACCACATTTATTATCCCCACCATATGAAGCCCTATTCCTTTATAAAGGAACCACCTATGATCCCAGCACTCGGGAGGCTGAGGCACGAGGATCACTGTGAGTTCAAGGCCAGCCTGGGATCTGTAGTTTAGGGCCAGGCTGAACCACATAGTGTGAGACTCTGTCTCAGAAAAAAAAAAAAAAAAAAAAGTCTAACTCAGTTTTCTCAGCACAGTAGCACAAGCGATGAGAAGACCACAGACCTCAGAACCAGCGCAGCGTGGGTCCTGTCCAATGTGTTGGTCAAAGCAAGGGACAAGTATAGCATGAGTTCAACCACACCACTGACAGCCTCTTATGGGTAGAGCCTGGATTTTCATTATCCTGGTGCCCTTTTGCCCTAGCACTTTGCCTTGCATGTAATAGGTTCATAATAGTACTCTGGGAATGAATACATTTAGGCATATTTTCTTTGCCATTTTGAAGGAGTGGACATCAATTTTTTTGGTACTAGGGACTAAACCCAGGGCCTGTGCACTGAGCTATACCTCTAGGTTTTTTTTTGTTGTTGTTGTTTTGTTTTTGAGGCAGGGTCTTCCAAAGTTGCCTAGGCTGTGCTCAAACTGTCAGTTCTCCTGCCTCAACTTCTTAGAGTGCTGGTATTGCAGGAAAAGTCCCAAAACAAACCAAACCAAAAAGAAGACTCTTTGCACCAAAGAGATAAAAAGGCAGCATTTAATCTTTACACCGGTGAACTGTTGGATTGTCATGCCAGCGGACTGTTGTGGGATAATTCCACAAGGGCAACAGCACTGAATTTACAGAGCTTAGTATAGAATTTAGAAGTGGGAGGTACAAAGCAAGTGATGAAATGTTACATAATTGGTTACATGCATTGAGTCATATATTGACAGGCAGGCTAGTCTTGAACAGATTGTTGAAACAAAGGAATTGTTTATCATAATATGGAAACATTCCTGGGACAAGGGGAGGGGGCCCTTACAGGGTGAGTATACTTAATGGTGTCCTTGATAGCCCAGGGTGCCTAAGGTACAGACAATTACTCTGACCCAGTACTCATCAGAGCTTTGTAGCTGGGCTGTAGACACTGTTCAAGATCCATTGAATTCAACAGAAACCGCAGAACAGAAACTTGGTCAGGGATCTCTAATTGATCATGAAATACCTATAAGTTTGCTATTTTATAAATGTGTTCTTACATTATAACTGTGCCCCAACACCGGGATTATAATCATGTGCTACCGCACCCAGCAGCTGTATCATCTTTTTATGACCAAGTCCTATCTCTCTTTCTATGTCTTAAGTCCCTAAAAGCACAAAACAAGTCACATGGTATTGTTGGGGACCAAAAACTCACAATGGCTAGTTTTACATACTTCCCTAAGGGATGAATGGAGCTTTGAGATTATCGGCCTCACCCTTTGGAGATTTCCCGTTGTCCCATTAGGGTGAGCCGTCCTCTCCCACCTACTAAGACTAAGCCTAGAGACACTCTAGGGTGAGACTCTCATTAGTTTAAAATCATCACCACTGCCCTCTGAGTCATCGGGTGGTCCCCTCCTCAGTTATTAAATGCCAAGGTTCTGGCTGTCGCATGGTGTTCTGTTCCGCGTGAACAACTGGTCACCCACGGTTCCCACTGTACCTCCATTTGCCTCTTTCTCTTTCTTTCTGCTGTGTGCCGTAATGCCTGGCAGGAGATTCAGCTCACAGCAGGGGTCTCCAATTTGGTGTTCTGTTTTATTTTTGAGACAGGGTCTTGCTATGTCCTTCAGGCTGTCCTAGCAATTCTCCTGCCTCAGCCTCCTGCGTGCTGGGATTATGGGTGTGTATACACCTGGCTCATATGTTGCTTTGGACTCTGTAGCCTGCCTGTAGCCCCACTGCAGCAGTGCTTGAGGTAAAGGGTTAGGGAAGTGGTTGGGATGGTCAAAGGGAAACCACTTTAGAGGGAACTCACTGCCTACCTGACGTTGGGCAGATTAGTTTTCCATAGTCTTGAACCATAAAATGAGCTAATCTGCACCAGCGTCAGTACATTTCTTTGTTTTAAAAAGACAAAAAAAAAAAAAAAAAAGCAAGAAAAAAAGAAACTCAGAAAGAAAAACTATTGTGAAATTTATTCCACAAATACTGAGTGCCCGTGGCACCATGCACTTTGTGATAAAATGGCACGGATGATGGTCAGTTTCATGTGTCCCCTTAACCAGGGCACAGAGTGTCCGAGTATGTGGTTATATTAGGGCACAATTACAATGTAAGAACGCATTTATAAAATAGTAAATTTAGCCAGGCATGGTGGCACAGAGCTGTAATCCCAGCACTTGGGAGGCTGAGGCAGGAGGATTGTTGTGAGTTTGAGACCAGCCTGGGCTATGAAGTGAGCTCAAGCCCAGTCTGAACCAGTCTCAAAAAGATAAAGATACATAAATAAATAAAAATAAAATAAAATAGCAAACTTATAGATATTTCACGATCAATTAGAAGTCTCTGACCAAGTTTCTGTTCTGCTATTTCTGCTGAATTCAGTCAACCTTGACAGTGTCTGAAACCCAGCTGCAGACCTCTGGTGAGCACTGAGTCAGAATATTTGCCTATACTTTAAGGCACCCTGGGCTAACTCAAGGGCCCCTCCCCAGAATGGTTCTCTATTATGGCAATGCCTTTCACTATGCTCACCCTCTAAGGGCCCCCTCCCCTTGTTCCAGGAATGTTTTTGTATTATGATAAACAATTCCTTTGTTTCCACAAATCTGTTCAAGACTAGCCTGCCTGTCAATATATGACTCAATGCATATAACCCATTATGTAACGTTTTTGTCACTTGTTTTGTACCTCCCACTTCTTTTTTTAAAATTTTTTTAAACTTATAACACCAAGTGCATTTATTAGAAAAGAAGAAAGTTATGAAATATCCTCATATCTTTCCTTAAGAAATTAGAAATAGGTGGCACACGCCTTTAATCCCAGCACTCAGGAAGCTGAGGTAGGTGGAGCGTTGTGAGTTCGAGACCGGCTTGGGCTACAACGTGAGCGCAAGGCCAGCCTGAGCTACATAGTGCAACCTTGCCTCAAAAAACTAGGGCTAGAGTTTGGCTCAGTGGCTTAAGCGCCTGTCTGGCAGGCGTGAGGTTGTGAGTTCGATCCCCGGTGCTGCAAAAAAAAAAAAAAAAAAAAAAAAGAAATTAGAAATAAAAGAATAAAGCCAAAAGTAAGTAGAATGAAATAATAAAGATCAGAAAATGCATTGGGGCTGGGGGCTTGGCTCAGTGTCATAGCACCTGCTTGGCAAGAGCAAGGTCTGGAGTTCAATCCAAGGTACCAAAAAATAAAACAAAACAGAAAAAAAAAAAACATAAAACAAGATCAGAAAATACAATCCCTTATCAAAAATGACAATATTTTTTATAAAAATAAAACATTTTGATTCTTACATTTTTATAGAAATACAAAAGACTCAGAATAGTCTAAACAACTTTGATAAAGAACAAAGTTAGAGTTCTAACCCTCCCCAATCTCACGACTTACCACAAAGTTACATTAATCATGACAAAATGGTGTTGATATCACGATAGACAAACCACCAACGTACCTCCCACTTCTAAATGCTGTATGAACTAAGCTCTGTAAATTCAGTGCTGTGGGCATTTGTGGAATTATCCCACAACAGTCCGCTGGCGTGAAGATCCAGCAGTTCACTGGTGTAAAGATCAAATGCTGCCTTCTTGTCTCCTTGGTGCAGTCTTCCTTTCGGTTTGGTATGGCCTGGGAATTTTCCTGCAACAGTTCCACATAATTGGGGGTGTTTCTCGTGACGTTAATGTTGGAATCTGTGGATGAAGTGAGACATTGTGCTCTCTGTTATCGGTGCGCCTTACCTAAGGTGTTGAAGGCCTGAATGGAACCAGAGACTGAGTAAGAAGGAATTGTTTCTCCGTCTGTCTTTGAGCTGGGTCGTCAGCCTTTCCCTGCCCTTGGACTTGGGCTTGAACACACACCCTCAGCTCTCCTCACTCTCAAGCCCTCAGGCTGGGGCTGGGACTCCGCCTGGGCTCTGCTGTGGCTGTCCTCGGTCTCCGTGCTCCGTGACTGTGTGAGCCGGTTCCAGCCGGGCATGAGGTGTGATCAAGATACGGTGGCTGCTGAAATTTAAAAAAAAAATTATTGCACCAGAAGACACTTTTCCACTAGTTCCCCTCAAAATACTGCCCCTCACTTGGAACATGCCTTTCCCATCACCCTTGGCACTTTCTGAAGCAGTTCTGGAAAAGCCTCTTTCATGAGTGTCTTTGTGAGCTGTGATCAGACATATGATGAGTGCTGTTGCCAAGTGTCAGCTTGTGGATAAACAGGCTGGTGGAAACAGGACGGTGTGTCCTCAGCCGCCTCATTCACCGCACCCGGCACTGTGTGACTTCTGGTTCTTCCCCAAAGTCAAAATGGCCAGGAAAGGTAAGCATCGTGAATCAAACCAGAACACTGAGACAGTTGTAACAGTGCAACCGAAAGACACTTGTGAAAAAGACTTCCATAACTGCTTCAGAAAGTGGAAACAATTGTATGTCTGTTCAAGGCAAAGGGAGTATTTTGAAAGGGATTAGTGGTAATGTGCCTTTTGCTACAATAAAGATTCTTTTAGAAATATAAACATTGTATTTAATAAATCACACCTCATAAATGTCCACATGCACATATATACATCCACACATTTATGTGTGTTTATTTATGGAGAAACCAGACTAAGTATACAAGAACAGAGCTGCTCCTTACTCGTGAGTTGACAAATTTAGGGGAAAAGGGGGAAAAATACACGTAAGAAAAGGCAACAAGGTGCTGGGATAGAAAATGTTAACACTTTAGCAGGGCATGGTGACATGTGCCTATAATCCCAGCACTTGGGATGCTGAGGCAGGAGGATCACTGTGAATTCAAGGCCTGCCTGGGCTACATAGTGAGTTGAAGATCAACTTGAACTACATAGTGAGACCCTGTCTCAAAAAACAAAAAAACCAAGTCACCAGGTTCTACTTGTCCCCTCTCAATGCTCTGCACCCCATGGCTGTCATGAAATCAGTCTTTCTCCCTAGCTGTATCCTGTGCCAGCTTTTGATTTCCTCACAGTTGGAGAAAAAATGGTCCAGTCATCTAAATAAAGCTCATGCTGAGGCCAGAAATTTCCATTTCCTATTTTTCCCCAAACTCCTGCCTCGCACTTGAGAGCACTGGTTGGCATCCAATTTCCGCCCCTCGATGACACAAGCTGTTTGCCCCAGCTTCCTGCCCTGGGTCATCTTCCTGTGCTGCGTCAGCGGAGAGCCACAGTTGCTGTCCCTCCCTGCGCTGCTTCAAGCTCTGGCCCCACAAGAGCCAGGGTGCCCCTCTGCTTTCAAAGAAAACATTCTGGAGAGGTGAAATTATGGAGGATTTTAATCATTTTTAAATTACTTTTCTATACTTTCCAAAATTAATGGTCTTTTTAAACTTGTATACTCAGAGAAGAAAATAAGATTTTGTTTCATTTTGTTTTGTTTTGTTTTAGTGGTACTGGGCATTGAACCCAGCAACTTAGCACTGAGCTACATCCCTGCCCACCTTTTGAGACAGGGATGCACTAAGTCAATAAATTATGCAAACTTCCTCCTGCCTCAGCCTCCCAGAATGCTGGGATTACAGGTGTACGCCAAAAAACAAAATGTCTTTTTTTTTTAAATCAATTACCACACCAGGTATGGTGGTGCACACCTGTAATGTCAGCACTTGGGAGGCAGAAGCAGGAGGATGAGTTCAGTGTCATCCTGAGCTATGTAGCAAGTTCAAGGCCAGTCTGAACTATGTAGCAAGATCTTGTCTCAAAAAAACAGCAAAAAGTTAAATTTTTAAAGATGATGATTTAATAAGCCTCTCTAATGTCCTATTTTTTAAAAAAAAGTCTTCCTATAGACTGTCTACCACTATTTCCAGAACTATAAAAATTGAACTTCTGTTGTTTATAAGCCACTCAGTTTATGGTATTCTATTATAGTACCGAAAATTGACTAAGACAATATTTAAAAGCCCATTAATGGTAAACTAAAACAAAATGATTTGGAAATGCCAAAACTCATGAATTGTATTTTAATCACATCATATTCTCTGGCTTACTAACCTGTTTGGAGGTAGTAAAACAAATGAAAACAAAGAATACCAAGAGATCTAAAATGGAAACTAAATCTATTTCCCACCCCAAGCCTGAAATGTTCCATCTCAACAGAGACAACCACTCTTTGCTATTTCTAGGTTATTGTCTCCTCAACAGTTCCATCATATGCCAGCATTTTTACCTTCTTACATTTTAAGTGCAAACTCGCTAACATCTGCTGTTCTATATCTTGTTTTTCTTATGTGGGGAAAAAAAATCTTGGAGCGCCTTCCAAAAGTACTTGTGTTTCACTAGGATTCCTCCAATGTGACAAGAAAATAGGAGAAACTGAGATTGTTTTTAGCTGTTTCCCTGTGACACGGAGCCACTTGGCATTCAAGAGCTGGAAACGTGGAAAACTCGAGGAGCCAAGGTGGGAGGAGCAACAGGAGGCCCCTGTCAGGACAGCCCCCAGCCCTGCGGACGCAGAGCACTCTTTCCGATCCTGCGCTGTGGTCAGCACCCCTCGATTGTGACCACGGTGTCACTGTCAGAGACAAAAAGGCGCAGGAAAGGGAACAGTGCTCTTCAGCAGGGAAACTCAGATTCAAACACAAAGGAGCTTCCACCTCAGGGCCATCAGTGAGCCATGTTTCCAACTCTGATAATACTAACTGGGATGAGAGCAGAGAATCAGAAACTGGCTTTAGATTCAATCTGTAGGAATAAAACTAGGGATAAATACAGTGAGCAGCAATTTAAAATCCTTAGTGAAGTTAATAGGTAGAGCATCTCCCACATACATGTTCACACGTGTGCATGCGTGTGCGCACACACACACACACACACACACACACAATAGGCCAACTTGCCTGTATTAAGAAATGCCTAGTAGATCAGAAAAGTGAAGTCCTGTGTGTGTCTGTGATCGCTGCCACATAGGCCAGAGTGGGGAAAAACCCACCCTGGGTGGGTCGTGCCAACCAGTAGGTGTGCAGCCTGCACGGAATAAAGAAGGAAGCTGGGCTTGGTGGCGCATGCCTTTAATCCCAGCACTTGGGAGGCTGAGGCAGGAGGATCACTGTGAGTTAGAGACCAGCCTGGGATACAAAGTGACCTCAAGACCAGCCTGAACTGCATAGTAAGACCCTGTCTCAAAAAATAGGGCCGGGGATTTAGCTCAGTGGCATAAGCACCTGCCTGGCAGGCATGAGGTTATGAGTTTGATCCCCAGTACCAAAAAAAAGAATAAAGAAGGAAAGGA
>RJWM01042786.1:0-14151 GCA_004363535.1 Dasyprocta punctata
TAAAGCAGAGGTTGGAAATGAAGTTACAGTATTAAATACCTAGATTAATTTTTAAAAAACACAAGCTCAATAATCTAAATATTTACCTATGTATGCAAAAAACAAAAGGAAATAAATCTCAGTGTAAACAGGGGGTGGGAAACAATAAGACAGAAAAACAGTAAATAATATAAAAGGTGGAACAGCGAGAGTGAAAATCAACAAAGTTGCTTCCTTGAAAAGATTAGCAAAATTGATGGCTCTCCCCAAAAGAAAATTAATCTGAGCCGGGCGTGGTGGCGCACGCCTTTAATCCCAGCACTCGGGAGGCCGAGGTAGGAGGAATGTTATGAGTTCGAGGCCGGCCTGGGCTACAACGCCAGCGCAAGGCCGGCCTGAGCTACGTAGTGTGACCCTGCCTCAAAAAACCAGGGCTGGGAGTCTGGCTCAGTGGCTTAAGTGCCTGCCCAGGCAGGTGCGAGGTTGTGAGTTCAATCCCCAGTACCGAAAAAAAAAAAAAATTAATCTGCTTATTGGCCAAAAGAAAAAAGTAAAATATATATATAAATTGCAATATTAGGAATTAAAAAGGGAGAATCACTACAGATTTTGCATGTATTAAGTAATAAAAATAGAAAATATTATATATAACTTTAGTCCACAAATTTAACAACTTAGATGAAATGAATGAACTCAGAAAAATGAACTCACAAAAACTAATATAACATGAAATCATAAGTGTAAATAACACTGTATCTCTAAAGTAATTATTAGTTAATAACCAAAAACTCAAAACTCCTAGTCCACATGGATTTAGCAATGAATTTATCAAACATTTCAGGAGAAATAATACCAATATTAGCAAACAAAAAATCAAGGAGCATGGAATATTGCCCAACCACTTAATGAAGCTAGAATAGCCCTGACACCATAAACTGACAAAGATATCGTGGGAAAAATCATTAACTCTCGCCAAAATATTAATGATAAGATTTCCAGTGCAAAATGAGAGATAGAAAAGAAAAAAGAGGCCTTTATTGCAGGGACAGAGGGGCTGTGCAAGAGAGCCAAGCACCCTCTGCGGGAACAAAGGAGGGCAGACGCTCTTATTAGGTCCAACTAGGGAAGGAGTTTGTGGTCCAGTGGGGAGATCGTGTTAGCAGATTGGGAATTACTTTGGCGTCCGCAGGACCAGGAACAGGAAGTTTGCTCTGGGTTGAGGGAAGAAGAAGAAGGAAGTCAGATAAGCTGTTGCTTTTGGCACCGTCGCCATTTTGGACCAATGCCATGATGACTCTGACGTGCAGATAGGGAGAAACCCGTCAATTAGCAAATTAAGTAAAGTAGCACATAGAACAAAGCATATGACCAAGTGGAATTTGTCTCAGGAATACAAGGTTGACTTTAACACTTGGGAAATGCTTGAAGGAAATAACATTTTTTCAAAAAAAATTCACAAAAGTAAGTGAATAAGAAAACCAGTACAATGCACAATATTAATTGAATAAAGAAGAAAAATCATATGATTCAGATAAAGCATTGGATAAAATTCAACCTCCATTATAGCAAAAATAAAAAACTATAAATAGGATTTCCTTAATCTGATGAAGGCATCCATTAAATACTTATACATGACTTACCGCATAGTGAAATATTTAATGTTTTTCTTAAAAAATTAATAACAAGTTTATTAGATAATTATTTCAAACGTTGTATTAGAAACTCTAGACAGTATAATAGGATTTTTAAAAAAAGGTCATCTGTTTTGGAAATTAAGAAGTAAAGCTGTCCCCTGGTGAGTGCACGCGACTGGCGTGGACCCCAGGGAGAGAACGACGTGCCTTTTGAGAACCCTCCATGTTGGGCTGAGAGGCAGCAACCAGAAGAAACCCCGCCTGCCTCCCTGGTGAGTTTGCTTGAGTGTGCAAACTTCAGGAAGAGAAAGAGATGTGTGTCCCATAGGCCTACCAGCGCGTGGACTATGAATCAAGAACTTCCCCCCGTACCCCGTAAGCAACTTGCTTGCTCAGAGGACCTGCTAATTCATAGCAACTAAGGTACATAAAGCAACTAACTGCTTGTATTGTTATGTTTTTTGCAGGCCTGGTGCCCGCAGTCTGAGCATTTCTTGGGTAGATGACATTGCAAAGTGTGGCAAATATGTGTGATTGTCCTCTACCTTGTCTCCGAGCCTGATATTTTTCTCATTGTTTTGCTTAATTTTGTTTAATGTTCATTTCTCTTTTTTTTTCTTCATTTCATATCCTGTTTTTATTGGCTTTATTGTGCTTCGTTTTTGTTGTTGTTGTTGTTGTTTTTGCTATGCCTGATGGAATGGTCAACTATTCTGAAAATAACAAGATACAATATAGTACCTATTGTTTTCATAGTATCTCTCTTTGAAGTTCTATGCCAGTTCTACTGCTTTGTTTTGATTGTTCTGTTATCTTTTGTTGGATTTTACTATCTTTAAAATAAAATTTTAAAATTTTTAAAAAAGAAGTAAAGCTGCCATTATTCACAAATGATATGGGTATGCATATAGTATATGCAATAAATCTCCAAAAATATACTAAAAAGCTGAATTCAGTAATGTTGCAGTACAAAATGTCACTATACAAAAATCAACTATTGTTCTACATATTGACCAAAAAACCTAAAAAGTTAAAACTTTTTAAATCGCTACTTATAATAGAATTAATAGAAATAGTCATCTAGAAATTAATCTTATTAAAAAGTTGCAAAACTATTCTACTGACAATTACAAAGTATTGCTGAGAGAAATCTAAAAGAACTAAACCAGGACTGGTAGCGCACACCTTTAATCCCAGCACTCAGGAGGCTGAGGCAGGAGGATCATTGTGGGTTCGAAACCAGCCTGGACTACAAAGTGAGTTCAAGGGCAGCCTGAACTGCATAGTGAGACCCTGTCTCAAAAATAGGGCCAGGGATTTAGCTTAGTAACTTAAACGCCTGCCTGGCAGGTACGAGGTTGTGAGTTTGATCTCTGGTACAAAAAAAAAAAAATCTAAAAAAACTAAATAAATGGAAAGATATACCTTATTCATAGATTAAACAACTTGATATTGTCAAGATGTCAGTTCTAAAATTGATCTATCAATCATAGTCTGAAAATCCAAGGGAAGTTTTTGAAGAAAAGTTGATTTTGAAATACATATTGAAATGCAAGTTAGCTAGACTAACCAAAGCAGTAATTTAAACCAAGTGGGAAGATTTAAACTACTAATTTCAAATCTTTCCATAAAGCAATGCTAATCAAGTCACTATTGACAAAGTAAGAAAACAAGCCATTTCTTGAGTAATCAGTAATATTGAACATTTTTTCATACATTTACTTGCCATTTGTACTTCTGAGAAGTGTCTATTCATCTCAGATGCCCATTTTTGAATTGGGTCTTTGAATTTGGAGGGTCTGATATTTTTCAGTTCTTTATATGTTCTAGATATTAGTCCTTTCCCTGAAGAACAGCTGGCAAAAAATAATTTTTCCCACTCTGTGAGTTGTCTTTTCACTTTGTAGTTTATTTCTTCTATTGTGCAAAAGCATTTTAGTAAGGTGAGATCCCAAATGTTGATTCTTTGTGATAATTCCTGTGTGATCAGGTTTTGTTCATAAAGTCTTTGCCTACCCTATGTCTTCCAGAGTTCTACCTATTCTACCTACCAGCAGATTTAGTGTTTCTATTTTAATGCTTAGGTCTTTAATCCTTTTTAATTTTAGTTTAGTGCATGGTGATAGACATGGGTCTAGTTTCAGTCTTTGGCATGTGGAAAACCAGTTTTTCCAGCACCACTTATTAAAGAGGGTATCTTTCTTCCAGTGAACTTGTTTGGTCCTTTGTCAAAAAGCAGGTGGCTGAGTTCATTTGGAGTTGTTTCTAAATCTTCTAGTCTGTTCTATTGATCCTTGGGTCTGGTGGGGGTTATTTTTGGTTTTGTTTTGGGGGGGTTGGATTTTTTGTTTTGCTTTGTTGTTTGTTTTTTGTTTGTTTTGCCAGTATTATGCTATTTTTATCAGAGTAGCTCTGTGGCATAACTTCAAGTCAGGCGTTGTGATGTTCCCTGTTGCCCAGAATTGCTTTGCTATTCTAGGTCTTTTGGTTCCAAATGAATTTTAGGAATCTTTTCTCTAGTAAGTTTCATGAGCTATGCTAATGGTATTTTGATTGAGACTGCATTAAATCAGTGTAGCAACTGTGGGAGTATGGCCTTTTTACTACATTGGTTCTTCCTACCCAAAAGCAAGGGATATCTTTCCATTTTTTAATATCTTCTTCAATCTCCTTTTTCAGATTACTATGGTTTTCAATGTAGAGACCTTTTACTTTCTTTGTTAGACTGATTCCTATGTATTTCTTTTTTTTTTATGCTATTGTGAAGGGTGTTGTTTCCCTAGTTTTTCTCTCAATAACTTTATTATCTGTGTACAAGAAAGCTATTGAATTTTGAGTGTTGACTTTATATCCAGTTACGCTACTAAATCTGGCTATTAAATCTTGAAGTCTTTTGGTGGAGTTTTGGCATCTTCCATGCAGAATATCACATCATCTGCAAATAACGATAATTTAACTTCTTCCTTTCTTATCTTTATCCCTTTTATTTCTTTCTCATGTCTAATTCCTTTAAAACAATGCTGAGATTACATCTCACTGCAGAAGAATGGCTATTATCAAGAAAGCAATCAATAACAAATGCTGGTGGGACTTTGGGGAAATAAGGAACACTTCTCCACTGGTAAGTGTGCAGACTGGTGCAACCACTGTGGAAATCAGTGTGGAGATTCCTCAAGAAACCAGAATTAAAGATCTCACTTGATCCAGCTATTCCCCTTCTTTGTATCTTCTGGGAAGAATTAAAAGCATCATACCATAGTCATAAGTGTGTGTCCATGTTTATGACAGCAGTTTGTAATAGCTACATCTTGGAAGCAACAAAAATGCCTATCAACTAACAAATAGATAAAAACGATGTGGTTTTTTTATGTAATGGAGTATTACTCAGGCACAAAGAAGGATAAAATTGAGACATTTATAGCTAAGTGGGTGAACCTTGAGACCATAATCATAAATGAAATAAATCAGATACATGTGTAAATATCTCATTGCCTCTCTGGTGTGAGAAACTGAAAATGTAAATAAGAACCAAAATGTACAATAGATTGTGAAATAGGAAGAAACTGTTCAAAAGGAAAAGGGAACTAGGGAGGGAAGAAGGAAGATAGGATATACATCACCTTGTATACTTTTAAATACTTTTAAAGAAAAAAATAAGAAGGATAAAATAAAAACAGAGTCAGGAATGGTGGCACAAAACTATAATCCCAGAACTCAGGAGGCTGAAGCAGGAAAAACACCTGAGTTCTTGGCCAGGCTGGGCTACATAAGTGAACTCACACCAACCAGAAATGCATAGTGAGATAGTTAAACCCTGTCTTAAAAGACAGAAAGAAAGAAAGAACAGAGCTTTGTGAATGGGGAGGGGAAGAGAGTTTAAAGGGAGAAGACAGGAATGGGGAAAAAAAGATGAATCAAGATGTATCATGTACAGATACAAATTTCCTATTTATTACCAATAAACTTAATTAAACTTAAAAAAAAGAAGGAGAAAACAAGCCACAAAGAAAATGTGTTTGTGATCTGTATACCTGCCAAAAGGTTAGCATTCAGAGTACATAAAAAACTTTTAAAATGCAATAATAAGATCAAACAATAATTTTTTAAGACCAAAAAACTTTTAATGGACAGAAGATTTTCAGACATTCACAGAAGAGATTATACAAATGGCCAAAAAATGCATCAAAGGACAACTGATATAATTAATCACCAAGGAAATGCAAATTAAGCCACAGTGAGATCCCCGATACATCCACCAGTACAGTTACATTAAATGAACTAATACTGTCAAGTGTTGGTGAGGGAGTGAAATACTGGTAATTGTCATGTATTGTTGAATGTAGACTGGTACAACCACTGCAGAAAACAGGCTAGCACTTTCCTGCAGTCAAAAGTACACTGAGATGACTCAGCAATTCAAGGGCTGACATTATAGCCAAGAGAACAGAAAATATAGGTTTGAGACTGGGGGTCAATGCGTGTTGCTTTCCCCATAGTAGAGAAAAAAATGCAAACAAACCAAATGTGTATCACCTGTGAATGGGTAAGCAAGTTGTGGCATATTCCTACAATGAAAGACTACTCAGCATTAAAAAAGGAAAATTTGTATACATACAACAGCAGATGAATATTTAGTATTATGTGAACCAAAAATGGCCATCCCAGACAACTTCATACTGTATAATTTCATGTTTGTGAAATCATAGAATTCTTAAGATACTCCACTCTGAGTGACTCCTTGGGGATGGGAGGGATTTATTGCAAAGAACATGAGAAACCCCTTTTAGGGTGATGGAGGTGTTCTACAAGTTGATGTTGGTGGTGGTATACATCATCCTGGAAGTGAGGATATACATCACCTTGTATACTTTTAAAGACTGCATTTTTAATGTATGCAAATTATTCTTGAATACCATTAAAGTTAATTTTATTTTTTTTAATTTATTTTAAAGATAGTAAAATATAACAGAATGTAACAAATAAAGTCAATCAAAACAAAGCAGTAGGAGTGGTACAGAACTTCAAAGACCAACAATATGAGCACAATAGCTACCACAACACACCTTGCTATCTTCAAACTAGCTGACCACTCCAACAGGTGCAGCAGGACTGAACCAAAAACAAAACGATACAAAATCAATAAAAACAGAATACAAAATAAAGGGAAAAAAAAGAGAAAAATAATAATGATCAGAGTAAAACAAAGTGGTGAGAACCACATTGGGCCTCAGAGAACAGACAGAAGAGAATCCCCCGTGTCTGCAACATTGCCTACTGTTATCATACAAAGAGACATTCAGGGTGCTGTTCAGAGGTCTGCAAAATCTATGAAAAAACACTAGTGTCTAGTTGCTTTATGTACCTTAGTTGCCATCAATTTAGCCAGACCTCAGAGCCAGCAGCTTGCTTACCGGGGGTGGGGGGGGTGATGTTCTTGATTCTGAGCCCGCGCGCCGGTGCCCCGCGGTCCCAGCGAGTTGGGGTCCGGTTGGACCGGTTCTGGTTCTCTTCCGGGGTGGCGGAGCCCCCATCCCCGGAAGGCGGATCAGTTCTCCCTTGATGCAAGCTGGCACTGCGTGGTGCCGGCTCCTAAAGTTAATTTTAAAAGGTGTGTGTCTTTGCCCAGAAAGTGTAAACAACTTCTGCCAACTCTCCCAATCCATCTCAAGAGAGGCTGGGAAATGTGGTCCAGCTGTGTGGCCAGGAAAAAAATGAAAAATAGTTTTGGTGAAGGGCAACAGCTTCTGCTTTACCCAACTATCTACTGCTCAAAGGGTTACTAGACGTCCCTTCCAAGCAGATAGGGTAAGTGTATTAGTCCATTTTGCATTACTGTAACAGAATACCTGATCTTGAATATTTTATGATTTATTTAGCTCTAAGTTTGGGAGGTTGGAAGTCCAAGATCTATTCAGCCTCTGGTGAAAGCCCCCTCGACTATGTCAAAACATGGCAGAGAAGCAAAAAGAGTAATGGCAGGCAGGGCCAGGCCCAAGGGGTGCCCTCAATTAATAACAATCTGCTCTCTCAAGAACTAACTCACCCTCAAGCCCAGTATCAATTCCTTCCAAGGGCAATGTCCCCATGACCCAGTCATTTTGCTTAGGTCCCCACTTTCCAAAGTTTCCACCACCTCAACACCACCACGCTGGGGACCAAGCCTCCAGCTCATGAACCTTTAGGGGACAAACCACGTCCAAACCACAACAGCATGGCTGCTGCAAGGTCTATGACAAAACTGGAGATGAGGCAAAATGGGGCAAAGGGTTTTAAGCGTGGAGCTGTGGGGGAAACAAAACGAGAAGGCTTCCTAGGAGAGAAGGCATTCTCAAAGTCCAATCCCTAATGAATAAAGCAAGAGGAAATGGTACAAACAAAAGCATGGGAACAGGAAGGTAAGTGTTTGAAGGATGGATGAGAAATTCTGCTGCTGGACCTGGGCACTCACAGCACTTGATCACCTATCCAGCTCTTCCCCTGGCTTCTAGTAAGAAAAGGTAGCTCATGCTTGGGGCACAGAGACTGAGCAGAAGGCAGCCCCTCCTCTGGGAGAAGTCCTGATCTGTGATTCAGGCTGCGCTGCAGGAAACAGGTAGATGGAGGAGCCAATGACACAGGCAGGAAGTCGTGCACGGCTGAAGCCCACTCACAAACCCCACACCCATCTGAGTCACTGTACAGCAAAGAGCAGTTTCCCAGCAACTGGAGGCCCCAGAAGGCCCCAGCTCCTGGCTTGGATTACAGCCTGGTTAACCCTCCATCTCCCAAATAGGGAAATCTGGTCAACAGCTACTCCTTTTCAAAGGTTCATACTCACCTGGATTTGGCTACTTAGCTTATTCTAAAAGGGACACCAGAGAACGGAAGATGCAGAGTCTGCTGCCTTCAACTCCCTTCTACTCCTTGTGGTCTCAATGATAAAATCAAGGCTCAGATGGAGTCAATGTCTAGCCCAAGTGGCTCAGCTGAGATGGACGTTCCACACCTCCTGGCTTCTTCCATTGTGTTCAAGGTTATTGTCATCCATTAGGTGTGATAGGGTAAGTGTCCGGTGTCCATGAAATATCTAGGACCTGTAAAGGAAGGATTAGCACCAAAATATGAAAAAAATGAAAAATCAAATTTAATAACATGTTTACGATAAGACATGTGTACACATGATGGGAGAAGCATTCAAAGTACAGATGTGACTGCCCAGTGGAGACCCTAAATGGCAGTGGACCACCTTCCCTGAATAAGGCTTTGAGACTAAAGCCATAACCCCTACCTAAGCTCACAGAGGGGAAACAAAATCAGCAGAGCAGGCTGGGGAAATGCTGCCTGGGAATGAAACAGCCCTGCAGAATTCTGCCCTCCAGCTACTGAAAGCTGCTTCTTGAGCTAACTGAGCTGCAGCCCCAGCAATAGCATCTCCCCAGCCCTGCTGAGAACGCAGCACAGCAGCTCCTCACCCCTGCTGAACTGACCGATCCTATTAGTGATAAGGTGCCAGGGAGAAGCCCAATTTCATGTTGCAAGCAGGTTATGCTGATGGAAACAAGATAAAGGCACCGTGCTGGGTGCTTAGCTGTATCAGGAATCCTGGGGAATGTTTCCCTCCATAAAAGGTAACACAATCTTTGCTGCCTGGGGCAATAAGAGATGAGCAGGCTTGAAATATCACTTTTGAGGCTCCGTAGATAATCTGAAAGTGCCTGGGGAACCAATCCCCACCCAAGGCCCCTTCAGAAAAGTTTTGGGAATTAGTTATGAGGAAGGGAGCATGGGCTTAGATCTTAAACACCTAGGCTCAAAGCCTGGATACGATCTTAACCAGCTGACCCTCTGCAGAGAAGTGATGCGGCTACGCTGAACTCACTCTCTTGGCTTATAAGATGTAAGGGAGAGAGCAGATTATCATTTCAAAGCATCCCTCAGGTCTAAAATGCCATGAGCCTTTGCTTTTCTCCCTAGCCATATAGTTTCTACCCTGAGCCCTTTAAATCTTACTGACACCAAAGGCCTTCCCAAACCTGAGGACTATCTCAGTCTCAACCTGAATTTCTGCTGTAGCATTCTGATCCCGTCACTCCATCCTTTCCCTCGATCCCTCAGGCTGCTTGTCCTGTACTGGTCCCCATCCCCACTGGTAAGTGTGTTCCTGGACACCAGTGAAGCAAGAGACCTTGAGTATTGTGTTTGTTTGCTTGTTTGTTTGTTTTTCATGTAAAGATCTACAACAGTATAGCTGCATTCACCCATCCCTGTCTTCTGTGCTATTCTGGTCATATTTTCCGTTTTCATACATTATAAGCCTGACAGTACAATGCTATATTTTTTCTTAAAGCAATCACTTATTTTTCAAAGAAATTAAAAGAAAATTTTGTTTTTTTATATTTATGCTCATTTCTCCCTTCCTGATGCTTTTCATTCTTTCTTTTCGGTCTGAGTCTCCATCTGGTGCCATTTCCCTTTGAGTTGAAAAATGCCCTTTAGCGTTTTGTGTAGTGCATGTCAGATCAGCTTTTGTTTATCTAAAAATGTCTTGATAAGTGCCTTCATTTTGAAATGGAAAGGGTATTTTTCACTGGAGGTAGAATTTTGAATTGGCTGGTTTGGTTTTTTGGGTTTATTTCTCTCAGTACATTAAAGATGTCATTCCATTGTCTTATGATCTGCATTGTTTTGGATGAGAAATCAGTTATCATTTGTATCATTGTTCCTCTGTGCTTGAAGGTATTCTTATCTCTGTTTTCAATTTTTCTCTTTGCTTTTCAGTAGTACCTGCATATAGTTTTCTTTGCATTTATCTAGCCATGAGGTTTGCTGAGTTTCTTAAGTGTGTAAACTTTTTTATTTTCACAACATTTGGGGGAATTTTGGACGTTGTTTTTTCTCCATCCAATTTTCTCCTTCTTCTCTTATGGTAATCTATACACATGATACACTACTTGATGTTGTCTCAAAAGATTGATGCCATGTTCAATTTCATTTCAATTATTTTTTCTTCTACAATTTGGATGTTTTCCTTTGCTCTCTCTTCAATCTCATTCATCCATTCTTTTTCCCTCTCCAACTCACTGTTAAGCCCATTAGTAAAATTTTCATTTCAGATTATTTTACTTTTCAACTCTGAAATTTCCGTTTGGCTATTATTTTTACTTTTTTCCTCATCTGGTTATCATTATGATTGAGTCCTTGTATATTTTAGCAGCCTCCTTATAAAAACTGTGCCAATTAATTCCAATATCTGGGTCATTTCAAGGCCTCAACAATCAGTTGAGTGTGTATGTGTGATTTCCTGTTGGCTTTTTTGTGAAAAATTCAAATTGGTGCATCTCTTCTGCATTCATATGTTGTTCAGACGTCAGAAAATGGACTTTGCCTCTAAATGGGAGGAGTAGCAAAGTCACACTGCAAAGAAACATAGGTAAGGAAAGCAGGATTTTGTGCCCATCACAAAATGTACCATAGCACCCATTTCGAGCCTTAAAATGTCACCATAGGAGACATAATCAACCTAAATTCAAATGCTTGAAAACTCAAAACAATTTACTAATTATAGTGTAAAAGAGACATGGAAGAGAAATGCTTTATAATAAAATAATATGCATCTTAGTATGTAAATGCTTGGTCACGACTGCACTGCAAGATGTCATGAAACAGTCAGCACCCCGTACTTATAGGTAGAGCAATAATATGCGCAGTGACACTGCAGGATTATACTGGCAACTCATATGTTATCAGCATCATTGTCATCAGTAATGATTTCCAAAATGATGAGCAAATGTTGGTAATCATCAGAACAAAGCAAAACATAAATTTTTTAATATAAATTTCCCTTTATTTACACCATAGTTATATTCCTATACTAGCAAGTACAGACTAAAAACTGAGCCCAGACCCTCTTTGTAGAGATAAATATGACACATTCTGCACCTGTAAGAATGCCTGGCTGCATGCTTGAAGTCCAGCAGAGGAAGGAATAACTTTTTGGGAACATTACAGGGCAACCAGGCTCTCCTTCCATTTTTGGTCCAACCAAAACAAAACTGTGCTTTAAAGTTTGAGGTGGCCCCTAGGGGGCAGTAGTGACGGTTGAAAAGGATCAGACAGGGAGATACTGTATTGTAACAGGGCTATGAGCTATAAATGTACACTGTGAAAAGGACCCCAGTGCACCATCAGAGGCAAAGCACCACCCAAGAGAACCAAAAGGAGATACAACGGAGGAGGTGCTCAGGAGAAGGCGATAAAAGAAACTTACAGGCGCCAACAGATCCACTAAGTAAATGCCCTGTATTTCCCACCCACCTCAAAAACAGGAAAGACTCAATGATATGCCCTCCTAGGGAGAGGGCAAGCCAGGCAGCCCACCCTACCCAGGTGGCTCATAATTCCCACTTTGAAGGCATAAATGTGCCAGACATCCAATCATTTCTCCAACTCCAAGACTTGGAGCAGACCGTGTTGAAATTGCTTCTTAAGGACTTAACAAAGGAAAATTAAAGGCTTTTATGGAGAGATTCTGGGCTAAGGAAATACCTCAGGATTTAGTTTTGGATGTGGCAAGCCCCCTACCCAAATTCCCTTGAGGGAGAAGATCACAGCTTGGTCTGATGACTGTGGATGATGCAATCAGGTTTCCAGTGGCAAAGGAAGCTAGCTGGCCACGGCCCTTCCTGTGTCTGTATGTGGCCCACACACCAAGAGTGTGATCTATGAGTTGTGGAGTCATTTCTGTTAATTAAACTCTTTAATATAATTTTGAGGTAAGAGTGCTTGGCCTATGTTTCAGACAGTCTCTGGAGGACTAGGGAAGTGGGAGAATACGCCATCTGGCAAATCACCATGAAGCTTAATCACCTAGAGAAATTTGTAGAAAATTACACTAATGGAGGAGGGATGGATGGATAAACAGACAAACCCACACACAGAGTCTCTCTCACTTAACCAGAGACTGAGGCTAAGAGCAGGTTTCTGTGACTTTCTTTCAACGCCAATGCACCCAGCCAGCCTCAGACTCTACACAAATCCACAAGAGGCCATAATACACTGTCTCCTCCAGCCACAAAGCCCAAATGATGGCAGTTTTCAGTCTCGTGCTATGATAATTCCTCCCTGACTCAACCAGGAGTGAGGATCCCCTGATCACTCCCCAAAATCAAATCCTCTTATTCCTCAAATTGTGTTTATGCAGAGTCACAGAACTGCTGTGTTCACACAAGGCCATGCATCTTTGGAAGAAAATCAATAAATAATTATGTGTTCTGTCTGCGCTCTGTGGCTCAGAGCCAGGCTGATGGGCAATTTAGGAGAGAGAAAACTAAGTGACTGGTCAGGGCTTGCCTACAAGATGTACCCTCGTGACTTGGAAGACACTGGGGCTGAGAACCAAACACCAGGACTCGCCATGGCTGCATCTAGGGTTTCATGGTCTTTTCCACCTGATGCATCCATAAGCAGTGACGTTTAACCAAGTAGAGTCAAGGTATGGCTTCTTACAGAGAACTTTCTGCTGTCCACAGGGCCTGGACCCTGCACAACCTCTTCACCTGCTCACCACCTTTGTCACCAATCAATGCAGGGTTCTTTTGACTGATTCAAATGGAAATCGTGAATCGGCAAATTGCAGCTCTTCTAACAGTCCTAGTGCCACCAAATGACACTGGATAATGCTGGATGCCAGCAGCTGACATAGCCAGCTGCTGATCACTGCCCCTGCCAGCTGATTCTACTGTACGCTGGTCTCTGATGCTGATCTTCACTGGTTGCTGACCTCTGGAGCTTCTCAGTACTAAGAGCCCCCTACTGCTTATTGTTCTTTCTTTTGAACCCACCACTCTGTCCACACTACTCCAGATAGAAATCATGAATAGTTTCACAGGATTTTTTGAGCTCATACTATCTGAGAAATAAATCATGAACAGGTTTACAGGACCTCCAAAGTGAGTCTTTATTTTAATAGAACCTGCACTGTTGCAGAGGGGGTATCAGTAAGCTGAAGAGAGCCCTCCCAGACTCACCCAAGAAGTTGTGTGGGGAGTGGTGTTTATACAGCAGCTGCAAGTGTGTGATTGGTCCAAGTACAGGCCACTGATTGGTGCAGGGCTCCAAGACAGCCTCAGCTGGCATGGCTATAACCCAGTGAAGGCACAGGGAATCTTCTGGAAGGCTAGCTGTGGGGGTTGGTATTGTTAACAATGATCCTTCCCTTCCTGTTCCTAGTCATGCCCCTTTTTCCAAAACACAGCAGTAACATCTGAAGGAGTGGGACTTCCTGCAAGATGGCCGCCCAGATAACACTGCGTTAGGGAGACTCCCTGAATATACCACCCAAATGCTGGAATATAAAATAATATAATAACAGAGAGAAGGAAAAAAGAGGGAGATGGGTCTTCTGGACCCAAGAAGAATCTAAAATGAGAACTGTAGCCCACGGAAAGAGTAAAAAAGTGAAATAAACAAAGGCGGAGACCAGCGGCGCCTCTCACTGGAGCTGAATCCAATCAGCGCTGCAACCCGAACCTAGAAGGAGCCATTGGGGTGCCGGCGATAC
>RJWM01042787.1:0-14143 GCA_004363535.1 Dasyprocta punctata
CGGGGATTGAACTCACAGCCTCGCGCCTGCCAGGGCAGGCGCTTAAGCCACTGAGCCAAACTCCCGGCCCTGGTTTTTTTGAGGCAGGGTCGCACTATGTAGCTCAGGCCGGCCTTGCGCCGCATTGTAGCCCAAGCCGGCCTCGAACTCACAACGCTCCGCCTACCTCAGCCTCCCGAGTGCTGGGATTAAAGGCGTGTTATGTATTTTTAAATAGGTAGTAATAATAGAGAAGTCCAACAAATAAGATGAAAAATCATTAACTATAATGAGATCTCTAAAATTTAAAGTGAATTGATCTTTTCTATACTAGGGATATATCCCAATTGGAAGAAATCATTAAGTATTGCATTCATACACATCTAACACTATTCTGGTGCTCCCATTCCACACATTTGCCACATGGTGTTTTATATCTATGATATTTATATTTATGTTATCCTCAATGTAGGACACAGAACAAATCATTTTCAGAGCTATGGGGATTGGTGCTTAGAATTCTTGATTCCATTTTCCAATAGATATGCCCTAGTTTGAAAAAATCTCATTTGCAAAACTACCAACTCTCAAAATAGATAAATTAAATGGTTATCACTTACATTTCAAAGGGGTATTCTTCAAAATTCCTTACAATAGCCACTTCTAAAGAATGTGCTATATAACCAAAGGTGCCTGAACTATTGGTAACCAAGAAGGTGTAGTTTCTCTACTACATCATTAATGAAGTTGATGAAGTATATATGTTTGAATGTGTTAGTAATTTCATTCATCCGTCCACTCATCCACTAAATCATTGATACTGTTACTCAATGAATTTTTCATAATGGTTTTGTGTGTTGGTTATATAAAGGTGATAGACCCTCTCCTTAAGGCTGTTATAGATTACAAAAGTGAGGCAGATGTAGAAACAAATAAATGAAATAAAATTTTAATGATAGAGCCAAAGCAAGTGTTAGCTGACTACTATAGTCTAAACCAGATTTGAAAATGAACTGAAATAACAAAAGTAGACTCAAGAAGAGGAGTTTGAGGATGACTTTCAGGATTTTTGTCTGGGTTACATGGTTGGTTACTTGGTTACTTGGTGCCATACATGAAGAGAGGGAATTGATGGAGAGGAGGAATTTGGGAATGAAGACAATGAGATCACTTTTGGAAAGCTGAGCACAAGAATCCTGTGGGATAACCAGGTAAAGTTTTTTAGGCAGTTGTCTATTCCAACCTGGAACTCAGGAAAGAGAAATGAACAGAAGTTTGGGATTACAGTGTCACCTAAAGAGACATGAAGATTAGTGAATGAGATTGCCCAGGGAGAGCCAGAAGATAAGAGAATAAGGAGTGAATCCTGGGTAGTAAGAAGATGGAAATACAGGAGCCTGAGAAGGAACAGTCAGAACAGGAGATGAATCTTGCTGTCATGCAAACTGAGTAAACAGAGCTTCAGGAATAAAGGAATGGTTCATAATGCCAGATATTGAAGAGAGTCACAAATAGAAACATGGAAAGTAGGAGATGATCAGTGTCCTTTGCCAGATCAGTTTAGGTGACCTTGTTGGGCAAAAGGTTGAAGACAAATGGAAGTGGAGCTTGTTGGGACTTACAGAAACAGTGAAAGAGATTGGACAGTAAAATGTTTTTTAAGTTTTTTTTAATTATGAGAAAGACATATATATATATATATATATATATACACACACGTATATAGGACATTTTTTTTAATTATGAGAAAGACATATATATATATACACACATATATAGGACTTTTTTTTAATTATGAGAAAGACATATATATATATACACACACATATATAGGACATAGAGGTGAATCGATTAGAAGTGGAAGGAGAGGTTGGACGTTTTTATGTGCATGCATGTGTGTGAGTGGCTGTGTGTATGTGTATGTGGGGGGGTTTCTGAGAGATGTCACTTGGTAGTCTCTTTTTTTTTTCCTGTGAAGCAGGAAACAAAGGTGTTTGCTAAGAGAAACGATGTAGTTAGAAATGGGAGCTTGCAGAGCATGGTGACCATTTGCAATGCCAGCTGTGGAAGGCAGGTAGAGCATGGTTAAGACAGATAAATAGCTGGTGGGGCTTGCAGGAAGAGAGACTGAGGCAGAGCAGCAGGGAGAGATGATAGCTCAGGATGGCAGCATGAAAAGCAGGATTAGGCTAACTTTCCTCAAGGTGTAGACTAAGATCTCCTTTAGTGCCATCAAGGTTTGTAGTGCAGACACAACTGTCCTGGCTCAGCTTTCAAGTGAAATGTTGAGATATTATAGCTGGGTCATGACAAAGTTCTTTGCTCTTTGAAAATTCAGTATGGTAAATAGTAGCCACATGTGACTCTTAAACATCTGAAACATGGCTGGTTCAAATCAAGATATGTTATACATTTTGAATACACCCCAGACTTTGAAGACTTAGTAGGAAATAAAAATTTAAAATAGGTTATTAATTTGTATATTAATTGTCTTTTGAAATGATAATATTTTGGATATATAGTATTAAAATATATTGTTAAAATTAATTTCACCTTTTACTTTTTAATGTGGCCACTCATTGTATTTCTTTTCTTTCTTTTTTTTTTTTTTTTTTTTTTGTCAGTACTGGGGATTGAACTCACAACCTTGCACCTGCTAAGCAGGCACTTAAGCCTCTGAGCCAAACTCCTGGCTCCTACTCATTATATTTCTAAAAATAGAAACTTGCAACTTTAAAGGGAATTGTAGAGCATATAAAGGAGTTTAGGAAATTAAGCATTTGAAGTGAGCTTGCCTCAGTTAGCTGGATCTTTGAATATACTCTGTCTTCAGTGTTGAATATAGCTAGGTTAGCCATATCTATAAAAGGCAAAACTGCCTTAGCAACATCAGTGAGCACCTACTATGTAAGAACCTCATATGGTGAAGACAATGGTTTTATCTATTGGTGAATGCTTCCAATTTGGCCAGATACTATTAAATATTGCTACCTCCTTTAACTCAGCCTTGAACACTGAACCTATTCCTTTAAGAAACCAAGATCTTTCTATTAACTGCTGAGATATATGTTGCTATTAGGGGAAAAATAAATTTTGTAACACTGATGTCCTGATTTGTAAATTAAATGTACATATTCTCAGATCAGTTTGTCAGACTGCTGCTCTTTCTGATGGTATTTTTATAACTTTCCTGCTATATGAGAGCTTTGGGGCTAGAGGATTAATTGGTTATAGGTGACTTTGGAGGGAGCAGCTTCAATAGACGGGTGACGGTAAGAGCCAGGTGGCCAGCCTAGGTGCTTACATAGTGAGTTCAAGTCCGGCCTGAATGACTACATAGTGAGATCCCATAAAAAAAAAAAAAAGAAAAGAAAAGAAAAGAAAAGAAAAGAAAAGAAAGAAAGAAAGAAAGAAAGAAAGAAAGAAAGAAAGAAAGAAAGAGAAAGAAAGAAAGAAGAAGAAAAAAAAGGAAAAATTAAAAGAAAAAAGAAAAAGAGGAAAGAAAAAAGAAAAAGATAAAAAAAAAAGAAGAAGAAGAAGAAGGGAAAGGGAAGGGAAGGACTTGATGCCTTTGAAGAGCTAGAAGAGCTGATCTGACCAGATCATTTCGGGGGATAGCACAGCGCTAAGCAGAGCCAGGCTATGCAGGACTGTAGACCATATTGAGAACTTTGAATTTTAAGGAAAGCGTCAGTGTGTCTTAGGCAGGGAGCTGGTGTGATTCAACACATGTTTTATAAAGCTCACTCTTAACTGCCTTGAAGATACTATGTATATTAGAAACAGCAGAATCTACAGTAGGAATCCGGATACAATGTGCAATCATTAAAAATGGTGAATGTTCAAACTGAAAAACATTATTATAGTAAAAGACATTGACATGAACTCTTCAAAATACTCCCTCTTGCTTCAAATACATTTATTCCATCATTCTTGCCACTTTCTGATGCAATTCGGGAAACCCGCTTCTCTCAGTGTCTTTAGTTGCACCATAATAGTTGTCTTCAATATGCTGAGTCCATTCAAATTGTTACCCTTTCATTATCAGTTTGACTCTGGGGAAGAGGCACAAGTCATACAGTGTCAGATCTGGTGAAAAAGGTGACCCAGTCTTTCCACTGAATGTTTAGGTTTTTTATAAAGTAGTATTTTTTAAATAGAAAAGAAATAGGAAAATGCTCATCAAAAAGCAGTTCTTTTCTTCTATATTAATGTCTATGATCTCAGAGTTTGTGCAAATGAGTTTTTATAGTTTTCATTAAAATGTAATTTATGTAAAGGTGAGCAAGGAGATTTGTTCAATCCTTTCTCCCTTCAGTACTGCGAATTGAACCCAGAAAGCACTGAGCTATATCCCAACTTATTTATTTTCAGAAATTAAAAAAGTTGCCCAGGCTACCTTCAGACTTATACCTGCCTCAGCCTTCCATGTAGCTGGGATTATAGCAGTGGGATTTCAGGATTTCCCAATTCTTTGAACAACAGGAGAACCAAGAGATCATAATTTTACATTCTAAACAACTCCTATATCACTTAAGACTTCATTGTTGATTGAAATAGCCAACATAAGACTTATTGTTGATTGAAATAGCCAACAGCTCAGTCAGAGGCAATGGTTATCGTATTACGTGGTTCGTTGAAATCTAGTGGGAATGACAAGGTTGAATTATCTGTCTTTTATGTGAAATAACATTTACGATCCTCTTCCCATTATCAATTTACATTATACTAGTCTTTACCTAATGAAAAGTAAAATGTGGAGTGCGTGAGTTCAGAAAGCAGATGTTTTAATGATTCCTCATATATAAGCAATTCATACAGTCTTTAGTACAAATGAGTGTATTCACCATGATCTCTCAGATGACACATTCGGTGAAATAGAAAGTAAATGGTTGAGTTTCACTTTGCAGTCACTCTTTCTAAATCTTACATATGGGCTCTAAAAGGGTTCTTAGATCACACAATGTGGCCTTTGTAGCTCTTGTCTGGTTTTCTTTTCTACTTCCAGTTTCTTCCCTGTGTTTCATTATCTTGTATTAGTTGCGACTTAGTTTGATACTGCTTGTCTCCAAGGAACATAAAAGTATAACTGCATGAGTACAAGGTTGCTTGCAAATGAAAGAGGCTGTTGGAGGGTCTATTTTGATAAGATGCTCTGAAGAGCCAGAGGAGTCAAGCAGAGAGATATATTATAGATGCACTGGTTAACATTGCAAGACTTGCTGAACAGTGCCAGTAATGGCTAGAAACATGAATGTTTGCTGTTTTAATTATCGTAGTTTCATTATTAGCTTTGCTATTGTCTTATTACCCTTGTTGACTATAAAATGAGGGCAATGATTCTAACCCATTTTAAAATGTTGTTTCACACCTATAGAGTTCCTAGGACTGAAGCAATTCTAGTTCCTTTTTAAATATTCAGTTATTTGTATTATGGCTAATATGATTATCCTATACTTTAAGGAAGACTTTTTCTCTTGTACTTAAAATTTTCCTGGAGTTACACTAGTAACTTAATAATTAGCCACCTCATTCTGCTCATACAAATGTATTCTGTAGCTGATCATAAAATTCTTTCTTCAAAGTTCTATAATTAGTAAATTTCACAAGTCTTTCAGTTTGTTATATGGAAAGTGATTTTGATTCTTACATATAAAATTTAATATCTTTTTTTTATTTTTTGGCGGCACTGGGGATCAAACTCACAACCTTGCACCTGCCAAGCAGGCACATAAGCCACTGAGCTAAACTCCCGGCCCTGTGTTTTTCAAGACAGGGTCGCACTATGTAGTTCATGCCAATACCATCTTTCTTATATTGTGGAGAACTCATAGAATAGCTTACTATGGAAACAATTAGTTCTTCATCTAGATGTTGTTTATCAGCCAGACAGATCTATTATTCGGTAAACACTGACATTCTTTAAAATGCACACAGCCATAGAATAGCTAAATAATTTCTTCATTCTCAGTATTTTACTAATCACCATTCTATTTGGGGCATTTTTCTATCTTAGACTTAGAAATCATTCTTTAAGCCAGAATTCTTTCTCCAATGCAGGATTACCTGAGCAGAATTTTTAGTACTTACAATGAGCTGTGAAATAACCAAGCATTTGATGGATCTGGGCAGACGGGTTGTAGAGAGGAATGATTATGCCAGGAATTTGGTGGAGTTTGAAAGGCTGAGTACTCTAAAATAAAAATAGGAATAGTAAATACATAAACCAATAACACAGCCCTTTATTGTTATTGAGTATCATATATTATTTGTGCTACATTTTTATATGATTGGGAGTGGGATAGATTTTTTTTACATCAACATCACCACAAACATATAAGTTATATATTATATTACATTATGATGGCTATGATGTCATTACATGATAGAAATTTTAAACTTCATTATATCTTTTGGGACCACATTCATTTATGTGGCCTGTCATTGACGCAAAATGTCATGATATGTTATATGGCTGTAATTACATGACCTCTTTTTAAAACTATCCTTAAGTGGTGAAACCACAAATGTTAAGGCTGTTCACATCTTTGTACCCCAGTTACAATTCTTTGTGATTTTCAAGTTCATAGGAATGATTTGTTCAGTATCTTGTTTTCTCTATCTGTTGAACTCTTTTTCTTCCTACATTCTTGTCCTCAACTTGACCTCACAGCTTGCTATACCATTTACTAGTCATTATCAATCATTGTATCCTCCTTTTTCCACACCTACTCATGTCACATATCATATCTCTTAATTTTCTGGTTAACTTCTTTATAACACACTCATCTTTTTTTTTCTCATTGAGTCTTTGTTTTGGGATTTTGTTCATTTGCTTGTTTTTTGTTTTTTAGACAGGGTCTTGCTATGCAGTTCAGCCTGGCCTTGAACTCACTGTGTAGCTCAGGCTGGCCTCAAACTCAGAGCAATCCTCCTGCCTCAGCCTCCTGAGTGCTGGGATTATAGGTGTGTACCACCACACATGCACACACTTATTTTAATCATCATCCTATCCATTTAACTCAGCTTGGATCCCTCCATCTGCCTTTTCATTCTCTTTCCCTCACTCCACATCCTATGTCCTTACTTCCTTTCTTATTCAATATTTTATACTCCATTTTTATTGCACTTTTACCTCTCATTTTATTGTGTTCTTTTGGTAAAACTGCCAATTTTCATGAAATTCAGGGCTATTTGTGACCACTACCTGCTTCCAAGATGAGCTAGTAATAAACAGATACAACTCTAACATTAAAAAATTCTTAAAAATTCAATACCATTAAACTGTTTCCTTTTAAATCAAGTTGGTAAGATTATTACTATCTTTATAAATCTACATCTTTTCAACTACTGAACTGGGTTAATATTTTCTGTGATTCCAATATTCTATTGTTAGAAAGAAATGCATTTGCCCTCTGACATAGATTATAGTAGATTACAGGGAATTGACATAGGTTACAGTAGGCCACAGGAAAAAGCTCCATAAGTAAACAATATTTTCAGTGCTCAAACTTTCCATACATGCATGCTGTTTCCAGGAAAAATCAGCACCCTCAATGTATAACATATATTTTAAAAATAAAATAATTCAAGTGTTTCATATAACTAGTGTTTTTCTTACTAACTGCCTATTACTAACTCTATGTGAATATGTATTTCATAGGAAATTGCCCGGCATTTACGCCCTGGAACCCTGAGAGCAATCTTTGGTAAAACTAAGATCCAGAATGCTGTACACTGTACAGACCTACCAGAGGACGGCCTCTTAGAGGTAAGGTGAAGAAGGTTAAGCATCTTATTTATATCAAGCTCATAAATAATCTCAGCAGTTCTGGGGTGTAAGAAATCACTGAATTTTCTTGGATTACACTGTTAGTTGGCCATCCGATAACTTCAGATGGCAATTTTAAAAGGCCAAATTGCAGCCAGGCACAGCGTAATGCTTCTTTAGACTCAGCTATTGGAGAAGCTGAGGCGGGAGTTTGCGTGAGCCCAGGTGTTCAAGTCCAGCCTGGGCAACAGAATGAGACCCCATCTTAAAAAAAAAAACAAAACCCAAATTGTAGTATGCTATATATAACTAGGGAGTCTTCAGAAACCTGAGATAGCATCTTCTCATTGACATATATTGGTTTAAAAATAGTAAGAAACTACAGCATTAATTAAATCATGTGAAACATGTTTTTAAATCAAGTGATATAAGATGTGTTATGTATGTGCACCAACTCCCATGATTGATATTAGGTACCGCAAACATATGCTAATGAAAATTTTAAAAATTAAATAAAGTGCCAATGTGTTGCTACTCATAACAATATCCCATGAAATTAAGAAGTCCTATATACAATGCAGTAGCATTAAAGGTAATAACTACCATTTATAGGTGCTTGTTATGTACCAAGCTTTACTGTGATAAATGCTATGTATAAATTATTTCTTTTGATTGCCATGGCACCCTAATAGGCTGGTATTATTGTGTCTGATTTCTTAGGAGAAGGAAAATAAGACTTAGAGAAGTTACTAATTTTTCTAATCAAATAAGAGACAGAATCATTTAGTGACCTCTCATCTATTTAATTACCATAAAATAAGAAATGAAAGAATTCTAAAAAAAAATAAATAAGTGAAAATTGATCTGATTTGGAGTTAAGGAAGTCGTTTGTGGGCCAAAACCAAAAAAACCAAAACACAGAAACCTTAAATAAAAGATTCATATTTTTCACTTCTTATAGTTTAGAATTTTTTGTGTGTTAAAAGAAACTAAATTAAATTAAGAGATAAGTGGTAAATTCAAGTGATTGTAGAATGAATAATCAAAGCTGCTTGATATTGTTAGTTCGTATTTATTTTAGTGGTTATAATGTTTGTTTTAGTTGATCAAATCTTTTAGGGTCTTTAAAAATTATTTTATACTTGAAGTCATATATAGAAAAATCTTCACTGTATATTTTATTTTTGTTTTCTTACAACAAAATGTTCACACTGCCTGGAATTTATTTGGCATTTGGTGTAAGGAAAAGACCTAACCAGATCTCACAGCACTGTGCTATGCATTTTCCATACTCCTTTATTGTCTTAATTGTTTACTGAATACTTAACACTTGTACACCTGTGCGTGTCTCTGGACTTCCAATTTTATTCTCAGAAAATTATGCCAGAAAACTACTATTGTTATTATTGTAGTTAATACTTAACAAAAGTTTTCTTGGTTTATTTTCTTAAATTTACTCCTCCAAATGAACTTATACATGTTTTACTAAGTTCTTTATTTCACCTCCACAAGATGCAAATAGAACCTTGACTGACGTTGCAGTATGTTTATAAGTTAATGTGAGACGATATATGTATAACACTGAGTCCTTGCAAACTCTGCACATGTATGCCTCTCCTTTCATACAAGCAGTAGGGTCATACTCTTTATATATGTCTTAGATGTAAACTATTAAGTATGAATTTAGTCAGCTTTTATTTCTGTTGCTGTAGAGAATGAATTAGCACCATCAAAATTTTTTTGCTATAATCTAGGATGTTAATATACTAAAATTTTATCTCAATAGTACATCACTGTATGAAATTTAGATGTACTTATAGAATGTAAAATGTAGCAAACTTTATCTTTTAATTACAAAAACAATTAAATGCTTATTTTAAATTCACCTATTTTATGAATATTCTCTTCATTGTTAGTTGGAACCAGTACATGAGGTTTGAGTAGAGACTGTCACTGAGTTAAACTAAAATATTATTAACCATGAAATTGATACACATTGAAAATATTATCCAAAGTATGTCCATGGGTTTGCTTACCCTATTTGAAATAGATTATTAGTGCCTACAGTTTATAAAGACATTTTCTAAATTATTAAAATCTTTCCAACATGACTGCACTGTTGATTTTATTATACACTAATAATTTTAGAGATTAGAGAGGTAATCAAAAAGCAAAAGTTGGAGCTCCAACAAGCTCCTCATGTATGACTGACTCACACTCAATTTTGACCTCAGATAAGTTACTTTTTCTTCACATGCCTCACTTCCCTTATCAATAAAATGGAATATAGAATGCCAGTAGAGCCAAGGTTGTTCTCTTGGTTAGAGATTAACTACTATTTGCAAACTATGCCCTTACTTTTAAATGGAAAACGTCATGAAGACATTTACTGGCCAAAAGAATTTTCTCATAGGTCTTCAAAGTGGGATTCAGAGTGACACAATGGTAAGCTGTCTGATCAGGGAAGCACTTGTCCTTAAGACCTGCTGCTCGGTAGGGAACATCTTCCAGATGTGGAGGTACTGTAACGTTTGCCAGTATCTTTCTGAAAGGCAGCTCCAGTCAGACGAGATGCTACGATGAGAGGCACACATAGCTGCAGGCAAACTGAATTGTCACCCTATTTATATGGCAGGCAACAAAGTAGAGAACATGTTACTTTTCCTTCATCTTGCCCTAATGTGATGGTTACTGAGCTGTGGTTTTTTGGGCATTATATGTGTAGGGCTCCAAAAGTATGATTTCAGTTTATATATTTTCGTCATTTATTACACCACCCATATATTTTTATAGCATACTGTTATAAAGCATGTTTTATTTGCAGGCATTATGATAGAATTGCAGAATCAAACAAGACCTGTACTCTCAGGAAGCTCACAGTAATTTGAAAGGTCAAAGATCTTAGCCTGAATATAAAAGTCTGATTTCCTTGCGTGCTGCTAGCTGTGCCAAAATCACTTTTGTGATTATAAGAATAAATAAAAGCATGGTATTTATGAGGCATCCTACAGTGTTATTTCACTGATAATGTTCCCTGACATTCTGTTGGTTGTAACAGTAAGGATCTAGAATTTATGTAGTAAAGCACTGGTGGAAATCTGTTCATCTTAAGTAGTAATCAAATAAATCCTACTTGTGTGCTAATGGCAGAGGATTTTTACCTTGCTGGTAAGGCTGCAGTGAAGCGATATCCTGGTATTGCTGGTGACAGCTATGGGGCAGCTTGCATTGAAGGCCTTGGGATTTTCCATACCATTTGTCTCAGAAGTCTACTTTTAGCATCTAACCAAAGGAACTGGGTGGCAGTAGGGCTACAAAATGGAAAGTAATTTGTACACATGTTAATGGAAGGAGAATTTGTGGTTATTAAAATGGGAAAACATGTGCACGTGTAAAGATAGATTCTGTGGCCCAGACTCTTAAGGAACCATCCCAGACCCTCTGTCCACACCTTAGTCTGTGTGTGGATTTCCACTGCACTCGGCTTCTCACTGCTATAGTAGAATAGCCAGGAGTCAAAATATCTGTGTGTTTCTGCTCATGTCACTGTCGCTAGATTTCTTCTTTTTGTAAAATGAAAGTAACTAAGAATATGTACCCCATTAGTGCCATACCTAACAAATGAGAGTAGTTGTGTAATTATTATTACAGCACAGTGTCTGTTTGCTCATATATATTTCCATGAAATTGTATGCTCCCTTCAAAGAGATTCCTTCTTGCCTGTCATAAAAATTTGTCGAAAAATAATTATTGAAGAAAAAGGAAGAAGAATTTGGTTAAGTAAATTGTGGTTCATGCACTTAGTCAAAAACTTTGTAACCTTTTTTCCTTTAATAATGAAGGCTCTATTACAGTGGTTTTTATCCTGAGTTGCATATTAGAGTCTCATGAACAGTTTTTTAAATGCTGATGTTCTATCTTACCCCACAAGGATTCTGATTGTGAGTTAGGCTGGTACTGGGTATCAAATGCTGAGCAAGGACTCTACCATTGAGTTACACAACATGAGATTCTAATTTATTTTTATTTTTGTTTTTATTTTTATTTTGGTAGGGTGTTTTGTTTTGTTTTGGTACAGGGTCTCACTGTAAAGTTCAGGCTGACCTTGAACTCACTGCGTAGCCCAGGCTGCTCTCAAACTCATGGCAATTCCTCCTGCCTCAGCCTCCCATGCCTGACTACTGAAATACTAATTTGAAAAAAATCAAACTTCTAGAAAAAATGGAATTGCAATACAAAAATCTTTTTCTAGTAAACATGAGTGTAAGTTGCCAACATAATGCCCTATGTCAGTGATGAGGAACCTTTGAGAACTTTCAGTGATAAATAGCCTGCTGTGGCATGCATGCCACAGGTTCGCCACCAGTGTCCTGTACTTAACATTTAAGGTGTTTTTTTAAACATAAAAGTCATTTTCCTACATGACCACATTATAAGCATCCAAATTAGGAAATTAGGACTAATGCATTTCTGTCATGTAATTCTCAGATTGCACTCAAGTCTCACCAATTGTTTCAGTACTAGCAAAAGAATTAAGGTCAGAACCATATATTGTGTTTTGTTTTCTTCTTAGCACTTTTCCTGTCTCTCTGTGTGTCTCTCTGTCTCTCCCTCTTTCTGTCTCTCCATGTGTCTCTGTCTTTTCCTGTCTCTGTCTCTCTCTGATTCTGTCTGTCTCTGTCTGTCTGCCCATCTCTTTGTCTCTCTGTCTCTCCTTCCCTCCCTCTGTCTGTATTGGGGATGATCTTGACACCTTTAAAGATAACAAGCAGAGATTCTAATTAAATTAATTCATTTATTTCTTAGCTTATCAGAAACTTTCCTGGATGGCTTCCCCCTATAGGTCTCACATGATAGTGACAAATGCATTTTGCTGCATGGTGTTTGTAACTCACATGAGAGATGTTTTGTTGTCACTTCATTATCCGTGGAGACGAATGAACAATGCTCCTGTTTCCCTACTCAGCCTCCTTATACCTTCTCCATGCTGTACCTCAGCCTTATCCCTTGTCTCACCCATGTCACTGGTGATCATGGAGAATCGGTACTATTTTCTCCTCTTCCAAAGACTTCTTTGGAAAAAAACAGTCTACTTTTTTGCTTTTCACTTTGCCTGTATAATCTCCTTCCAGAAACTTCTTTCTCTGATTGTCTCCATCAAAAAGAACTAACCCTTTCCATGCATAGAAATTGAAGTTCTCAAAGTTTCTGAGTGGATTATGGTAGAAAATCCAGGTATATTTGAATTTTGAATCCTGTACACCAAAACAATAGGTCAGTCATCCTTTGCTCAGATATTTATGTCATTTAAAAATTAAAAACATTGTACTGGGGACACAGCAGTAAGCAGGGTAGGAGTGGTTTCTACTGGTTTCATAGAGCCTGCTGGTTTCTGAGAGACATTATAGTATTTGTTTTAGAAAATAATAGAAATGTGGGTCTTTGTTTTTCTTTCTCAACTATTCTATAACTTGTCTTTCCCGAGTACTCTGTATTCTCTATCACTTTGTGATTATAAAATAAAAAAATTTAATATACAAAAGATCCTATTATATGCATAAAACAAATTTGAATTTGGGTATATAATTATGCATGCCATCTTGTTCTGGTACACTATGAAAACAATTAGTAAATCAAGAATTAACTAAAATTGAAAAGTGCAAGAGTAGAGTCCTGCAAAATGGCCGACCTGATGACTCCACCGTAGGGAGGCTCCCTGGAATATACCTCCCAAATGCTGGAATACAAAATAATACAACAACAGAAAGAAGGAAAGGGGAGGGAGATGGATCCTCTGGACCTAAGAGGAGTCTAGGATGAGAACTGTAGCCCTCGGAAAGAGTAAAAAAAAGAAGTAAACAAACAAAGGTGGCGGAACCTCTGACCGGAGCTCAATCCAACCAACGCGGACTCAAACTGGGAAGGTGCGATTAAAGTGTTTGAGATGCGCGACTGAACTTCTGTGGCTAAAGCGGAAACCGCGGAGGCAGCGATTGATCGTGGAAAGCGGTGGTCGCGAGCTGGTGAGTGAGTAAACTCGGCAGTCCCCAGCCCCGCACCCCCCACTCCCCAGGGAGAGCGAGGAACAGGCTTCCATCTTGAGACTGGAACTGCACCTAATTAGGCACGGTTCCTTGCCCACACCAGGCCTGGAGGGTCCTGGCGGAATCTGCACGGGCGCCCTGGGGGGTGACAGAGGAAATTAGGCGGACGGCCCTATCCACGCGCACTTCACCAGACATCCGCGGAGCCGAGGCGGGCTGGGGAAACACAGCAGAGCCCAGGAAAATGCCAAGAAGGAAAGGTAGAGGGCGCTCTCCGGACTCCGATACAAGCAGCACAAACCTGATTGACGTAAAGACAGACAAGGTTGGGAGTCCAAAAATTAAACTC
>RJWM01042788.1:0-14149 GCA_004363535.1 Dasyprocta punctata
CACATTCTTAGATACATATGAATTATGAGACTAAGTTAAGAAAATAAAAATTTCTGAATAAACCAATATCAAAGAAATTAAAGATGCTATTAAAACACTATTATCAAAGAAAAGCCCAGGACCCGATGGATTCACTGCTGAATTCTGGAAGAAATTTAGAGAAGATTTAATGATGCTGCTTTTCAAACAATTTAATGAATTTGAAAGGAAAGCAACACTCCCAAATCCTTTTCTGGAAGCAAGTATTACCTTGATACCAAAACCATAGAAGGACCCAACTAAGAAAGAGAACTACAGATCCATCTCCATAATGAACATAGACACAAAATCCTCAACAAGATACTGCCAAACAGAAGGCAGAAAATTAAAGAGAAGATTATCGACTGTGAAAATTAGGATTCACCCAAGGGATACAGGGATGGTTCAATGTGTGCAAATTTATAAATATAATCTATTATGTCAACAGAATCAAATATGTAAATCACATGATCATCTCGAGATGTAGAAAAATATTTGGCAAATTCCAATGTCCATCTATGACTAAAACCCTAAGAAAATCAGAATAGATTGTCATTATCTCAATCTGACAAAAGCTATCTATGACAAATTAACAGCTAACATCATACTAAATGGTCAAATGTTGAAAGATTTCACTCAAAAATCAGGAGCAAGACAATGATGGCAACTGTCATCTCTCTTTTTCAATATAGTTGTGGAAACATTAGCCAGAACAATTAGACAACGAGAAGAAATAAATGTAATAAGGATAGGAAAAAAAGAAGGTAAATTTTCATTCTTTGTGTATGACATGATACTCTGTATAGAAGACCCCAAAAAGTGCCCCTGAATATTTACATACTTAATAACTAAATCCAACTGTTTAGCTGAATACAAAGTGAACACTCAAAATTCAGTAGCCTTTCTGTATATGAATAACAATTTTACTGAGAGGGAAATTTGGGAAACAACACATTAGCATCCAAAAAAATGAAAATGCAAGGAACCAATCTAATGGAGGAAGTAAAAATCTCTACATCAATAACTACAGACCTCTGAACAAAGAGATCAAAGAAGAATTCAGAAAATGAAAACATGTTCCTTGCTCTTGGATATTGTGAACCAATATAGTGAAAATGGTCATATTCCCAAAATTGTTATACAGATTTAATACAATTCCAATCAAAATTCCAAATGCATGTCTCACAGAATTACAGAAAACATTCCTAAAATTCACTGTAACCGGACACTATCTCGAATAGCAAAGGCAATTCTGGGTAACAAAGTTAAGCAAAGGGACATCACAATCCTTGACTTGAAATCATAGTAAAAATCTACTGTGATAAAAAGTCAGCACAAATCCCACTACAAAGTTGTCTAGAGTAAACATTTCTCAGATCACAGTTGGACCTACCACGTAAGTGTGATTATAAGCAGAATTTTACTTCATTTATTTTTATATGTTTGATTGGTTTTCCTTTTTTTTTTTAGATTTCAATTGAGGTGTTGTTTTCAATTTAGTTTAATTTGGTGCTCTTTTATTTTTAAGGTTGTTTCTGTTTTCTATGTTTTTGTCTCTTTTTTCTATTTTCTTTTGTCTTTCTTTAATGATTTAGATTTGTTACCTTCTTTTCTATTTCCACCTACTTGTCTTTGAACTCCGTTGCACCATCTTGCTTGATTTTATGATTCTTCCATGTGAATAACATTGTCCCTTTTTTTCTTGATTCACTTCAAAACTCCTCTGCTTCCTCTTCCATTATTTTCCTTCCTTGTCCTCTAGTTTTCCAAAACCGGGGTGATCATCCTATGCCCTATAGCCTTGCTCCTACTATAGAGGACCTCACTCATCTCTCTGTCTTGTCCCCTATCCTTCTTAATACCCCCTTTGCAATAGGGTAATATCACTCCAGTAAGGGAAAACATCATTGAATACAGGTTCCTGGTATATATTGGATTCTCTTATACAACTGTAGAATTTGCTCCTATGGTTAAGAGTATCAGACTAATAGTTAACACAGTTTGTCAGTGGCCAGACTGTGCATCAGTCTATTGTTATTGTTAACTGTATTACTTTAGCCAGGATACCATACCTGGTACAATCAGTTTTCTCTCCTGTATGACAAAACTGTGATTGTATGGGATCATTATTATCACCATAATCCAGTATCAAAGTGCTGAGTCAAACAGGAAACAGAATCTCATCCTCACCATATTGGGAAGGTACGTTCTTCAGATAGACAGAAAGGCCAAGAACCACCTGCATCTAGAAGATGTCCTTGTGAAACAGCTATTTCCTAGGGAAGTTCTGATACTAGAGATGAAACCATTTACCATAAGAAACCTATAAGCATCAACACAGAAATTGAAACAATGCAAAAATAGTAACATAAAATGATAATACACACAAGCAAAATGAAATCTCACACTATCAGCTCACCTAAGACAAGTTCAGAGCACAATAATGTACAAGAAATCATAACCCAACCACCGGTACTTTCTGAAATGATAGCAACAGAAGTGAAAAAAAAAACAATGGAAGAGGCTGTAGAAAAAATAACTCTCAGGTACAAAAATAAACAAACAAACAAACAAAAAAAATCAATGACATTAAAGCAGACACAGGTTTTTTAAAAAATAGTGTTGAAGAACACAATGGAAACCCAGAAAACTCAACATAGGAAAGAAATAGAATACGTGAAACAGATGCGCACAGAAGCTCTGGAGATTAAAAGCTTCACTGAAAGTATACAAAACAGACTGAATGAGGGTGAGGCTAGATATCAGATCTAGGATGAAGGATTATGGCTAGTGACCATGAAAAGAAAGATATTTTCAAAATAGCAGGAGTCCATGAAAAATCAATCCAACTGCTACAAAATGAAGCAAAGAAGAACAATATAAGATTGAATGGAGTCAGTGAGAAACCCAAAGACATTGCGAAAGTCATAAAAATCTGTTCACAGAAATAGTTGAAAACCCCACAAATGTGAATAATTTCACATGTAAATAAATGAAACATATAGAACTCTAAATAGCCATGCCCAAAGTAAATGTACACCAAGGCAAATAATAATCTAAGTTCCAGGAATTCAGAACAAGCAGAAAGTATTAAAAATGACTAGAGAAAGAAAACAAGTGACTAGATAAAGAAAAACCCATCGGAGCCACAGCAGACTTCTCAGTAGAAACCCTCAAATCAAGGAGAAATTGGAGTGAGGTATTTCAAGTCTTTAAAGAAAATAATCTTCAACCCAGACTGATGTACCCCACAAAATCTAAATCAATGGAGAAATAAGATAGTTTCATGACAAAGAGCAACAGAAGAAATTTATGACCACCAAACTAGCTCTACAAAATATTCTGAAGAACATATTAGAAAGGGATAACAAAGACCACAACAACATGAACAGCACCAACAACATAAAAAGTCACCAGTCAGGGCCAGCAATAAAACAGAGGAGAAAGACAGGACAAATGGCAGGAAAATAACATGAAAAAGATAAGCCAATGCATATCAGTTATAACCATCAATGTAAATGGTCTCAACTCACTAATCAAAAGAGACTGGTAGAAGGAATCGAGATAACAGGTCCAATAATATTCTGTACACAAGTAACACATTTAGAAAAATCATAGACTAAAAGTCAGAAGTTGGGAAATAATTACCCATGGCACAGGGACCCAGAATGAAAAAGGGGTAGCTATTCTATTAGCAGACAGTCTGAACTTTAAACCAAAACTGATCAAGAGACAAAGAAGATCACCACATACTACTTAAGGAAAAGCAACAAGAAGTCATAACAAACATAAACATCTACACACCAAAAACCAGTACACCAAACTATGTAAAAAAAATATTAATAGACATGAAAAACCAAATAAGCTTTAAAATAATTATACCTTTATACTCAATTCTCACAAATAGGTAAAGAACCAGAAAAAGAAATCAACAAAAGGGCTACTGATACAGCTCAGCAGCACAGTGCCTGCCTGGCAGGCACAAAGACCTGCATTTGATTCCCAACACAAAAAAAATGTATCTTCAAAGAAATATCAGCACTAAACTAAGCCTGTGATCAAATGAATCTGGTGATGTCTGCAGAGTATAACATCCAACAACATCAGAATATGCATTCTTCTCAGCTGCACAGGAGATGTTGTCCAAAATAGACCATGTATTAGTCCAGAAAACATGTTTAAGTTAGTATAGAGGAATTGAAATCTTCCCATGCATATTATCTGACCAAAGCAAATGAAACTGGAAATCAACAACAAAAGAAACCACAAAAACTACATGAACACATGGAAATTAAACAACACCCTTTTGAACAACAAATGGGTCACAGAGGAAATCAAAAGCAAAATTAAACAGTATGTACAATTAAACAATAATCCTATACAACATACCAGAAATTAGGGAATGCAGTGAAGGCAGTCCTCCAAGGGAAATTTATAGCAATGAATTCTAACAATTAGGAAAAAATAATAAATGCAAATAAACAACCTAATGTTGAACTTCAAACTTCTAGAAGAAGAAGAACAAATCAAATTCAAAGTTCATATGAGGGAGAAAACTATAAAGATAAGAGCAGAAATAAAAGTAATTGAGACCAAGAAAACAATACAAAGAATCAATGAATTGAACGGCTGGATCTTTGAAAGAATAAATAAGATTGACACACCATTAGCTATCCTCATCAAAAAGAAGAAAGAAAAAACACCATTTTAAGCAATTAGGAATGAAGAGGGGAATGCCAATGGATCTTATAGAAATCCAGAAGATCATCAATACCTACTATTCTAAAAAGATGGAAAACACAGAAGAAATGCACAGAATCTTATACATAATTGAATTGCACAAATTAAATCAAGAAGATATAAAAATTCTAAGTAACCTGATATCAGTCAGTAAAATTGAAAATACAGTTAAAAATTTACCAATAAAGAAAAGCCCAGGCCCTGATGGATTCACCATTGAATTCTATGACAAATTTGGAGAACTAATGCCATAAATGCTGAAATACTTTAAAGAAATTGTAAGGGAAGCAATACTTCCCAGATCATTTCTGGAAGCAAGTGTTACCCTGATTTCAAAACCAGAGAAGAATGTAATAAAAAACACCACCACAGATCAGTCTCCCTAGTGAACAGACACAAAAATCCTCCATATGATACTATCAAACAGAATGAAGCAAATCATCGAGAAGATTGTACACCATGACAAAGTAGAATTCATCCTAGAGATGCTGAGATGTTTCAACATTCACAAATCAATACATGTAATACAGAATATTAACAGAACCAAAAACAAAATTCACATAATTATCTCAATAGATGCAGAAAAAATATTTGACCAAATCAAGCACTCATTCATGATTAAAACCACACAGAAAATTGGAATACATGGTCTTTACTTCAATCTGAGAAAAGCCATCTATGACAAACCAACAGCTAAAATAATACTAAATGGTCAAAAATTGAAAAACTTCACTCTAAAATCAAGCATAAGACAAGGATGTTTGCTATCAGCACTCTTATTCAATATAGTTCTGAAAACATTAACCAGAGCAATTAGAAAATGAAAAGAAATAAAAGGAAAGGAAGAAATTAAATTATCGTTATTCACTGATGGCATGATACATCACATAGACGATACAAAAAACTCCACTGAAAGACTTCTAGACTTAATAACCAAATTCGGCAGTATAGCTGAATGCAAAGCAAACACGCAAAAATCAGTAGCATTCATGTACTCAAGGACCATGTACTCAAGGAGAAAAATTAGGGAAACCACACTCTTTCCAATAGCATCAAAAAAAAAAAAAAAAAAAAAAAAAAAAAAAAAAAAAAAAAAAAAAAAAAAAAAAAAAAAAAAAAAAAAAAAAAAAAAAAAAAAAAAAAAAAAAAAAAAAAAAAAAAAAAAAAAAAAAAAAAAAAAAAAAAAAAAAAAAAAAAAAAAAAAAAAAAAAAAAAAAAAAAAAAGAAAAGAAAAAGAAATACTTAGGAATAAATCTAACAAGGGAAGTAAAGGATTTATTAACTGAAAGTTACAGTACTCTGAAAAAAGAGATTGAAGAGGATATCATAAAATGGAAAGATAACCCTCACTCATGGAGAGGAAGAACCAGCTTAGTGGAAACGGCCCTACTCCTAAAACTATTATACAGATTTAATGCAATCCCAATCAAAATTCAATTAGCATGCAGAAATAAAGAAAACATTCTTAAAATTCATTTGGAATCAGAAGAGACTGAGAATAGCAAAAGCAATTCTAGGCACGAAAGGCAAATTCAGGGAGAATCAAAATCCATGACCTGAAATTATATTACAAAACTACTATGATAAAATCTGCATTGTACTGAAAAAAAATGGACCCGAGGGTCAGGGGAACAGAAGTTGCAGATGCAACTCCAAACTCATTCAGACAACTTTCTTTGACAAAGGAGTCAAACATGTTTGCTGGAAGAAAGATAGCTTCTTGAATAAATGGTGATGGAAAAACTGGCTTTCCTCATGCCAAAGTGGAAAACCTAGATCCATGTCTATCACTATGCATTAAACTAAAGTCAAGATGGATCAAGGATCTACATATTAAAATAGATACACTAAATTTATTGGAAGAGAAAATAGGCAGAAATCTTGGAGACATAGATGTAGGCAGAGACTTCATTAACAAAACTCAGGATGCACAGAAAATACTACAAAGAGTCAACTAACGCGATCTCATCGTATTAAAAAGATTTTGCACAATAAAAGAAATCACCAGCAGAGTGAAAAGATAACACAAAGAGTGGGAAAAAGTTATAGCCAGTTGTCCCTCAGACGAAGGAACTTATATCTAGAACATACAAAGTACTGAAGAAAATCAGGACCCCCAAATTCAAACACCCAATCCAAGTTTGGTCATCTCAGATGGATACAGACTTCTCTGATAAAGAAATACAAATAAACAAATCAAAATATGTTCAACACCACTGGTCATTTGAAAAGTGCAAACTAAAACAACACAGTTTCCATCTCATCCCCGAAGGAACTGCTACCTTCAAGAAACCAACCAATAACAAATGCTGAGGTGGCTGGGGGGCAAAGGAACATTTCTCTATTGTTGGAAGGAGTGTAGACTGGTGTGATCGCTGTGAAGAACAGTGTTTTCGTTTTTTAAAATTTAAAAAAATGGATTGTCAAAAAAAAAATCAACACAAAACCCTAAGACTGGAGGTCCCATTTGATCAAGCTCTTCTCCTTCTTGATATCTACACAAAAGAATTAAAAGCATCATACCACAGTAATACATGCACACCCATGTTGACAGTGGCACAGTTTATAATAGCTAAATCATGGAAACAATCCAAATGTCCACTAACTAATGAATGAATAAAGAAGATGTGGTTCTTTCATACAAATGTAGTTCTACTCAAACATAAAGAAGAATAATCTTGAGACGTTTCTAGGTAAAGGGATGCAACTTGAAAACATATTCTGGAGTGAAATAATTGAACGCACATGTGTAAATACCACAGTTTCTCTGATGTGAAAAACCAAAAGTGTATTAGGGACCAAAATGTATGATAGATTTTGGGAAATATGAACAAAATGTTTAAATAGGAAGAGGAACTAGAAAAGGGTGAGGTGAACAGGAAGGGAAAAGAAAAAAGAAAAGAAGAAAAAATGGAAACAAAGCTTTTGTAAATAAGGAGGGGAAGAGGGGTTGAAGGAAGGGTCAGGGTCTGGAGGGAAAAATCAAACTATATCATGTGCAGGTACAAATTCCCTATGGTGAATATAATTATTATGTATACCTAAAACGTACAAAAAACTTAATTAAAAAATAAAAGAGTGAAAAGGAACATAGTTTTAAAGTTGTGTCCAGTAATCTTATGACAATATTATTTACTGGGAGCAAGTGGGCTAGAAGCAAGTCAATTATTTTATTGGGAAATATTCTGTCAAGGGAGCTATTACTGTTTCAATCTTGAAAGATGTAGCATTATTCTGTAGTTTGCAAAGGAACTAAGCACAAAAGTCCAAAGTTTGTACATGGAAAAGGCTATGCAGACATAAATCAAAGAATTTTAAGTACATCAGAGTGACTGAAGTTCAGAGTGTTTGACAGGAGGGGACAGAGCAGACAGAATTGAGAGACAGGGCAAGTAGGCATCAGGTTGGGGTCACTCATGTGGTGTCTTGATGCCTTTCTGAGGACTATGAAAGCTTTAAATTCTGAGAGATGCTGAGTAGGGGACCATCACTGGCCTACTTCGCATATCCATGGTCATGGTGAAAATAATATTTTAGGGAAGATGGCCAAGGGACTCCATGATATATTAGAAAATTTGAAATGAAGACAAAATAGAAATTTTGGGAAATTTAATTTAAGTGTATTAACTGCACACTAAACGTAAACCTCAGAAAGAGGCAGTTTGGAGCCTATTGTAATTCATGTTCAGCTTTCTCTTTCTGACTCCTACAACTTGGGACTTGTTTTTCTAATATTGCTGTTGGGATTAACAGTTTAATTCACTATTCCATTTATGAGACAAATGCTCATATAATATAGTGCGATAGTGACACTTGTTTGCTTTTGGATTTAATTTACATTGATGGCCTATTTGCCTGTTTTTATAGGAATTGAATTAGGTTGTACATGTATAACACACAGTAAGTTTAATGAGGTTTAGACCTGTCTCCTAAAGCTACCACAGTGTAAAAAGTGTTTCACTTGGGAAATTAGAATCGCTGCTGGCACCTTCATTAATCTGCAAAGGGAGTTCGCTCACCTTTGTATTCCAGATCTATAACAAATGGAAACAGGATGATAAATACTGATCTATCTGTTCCCAAAACAATTTACAGTGAAATATTTATGACTGCTTTTCATTTCTAGTTACTTCATATGGAAGTGTGGAACAAATGCCCACGTGAATTAAAGTCCTCTGGGTCTTTTTCAGAAACACAGTCTTTTCTGTAATTATTTCACATAAACAGATGTTGAAAAATAAATGCTATAAGCCAAGGAATATAGTACTGGACAGCTAATTACTGAGTAAAGAAAAAGAGTGCACATTACACAACAATCTAATAAAGGGTTTTTTTTTTTTTGAGGCATCAGGGATTGAACTCACAACCTCATGCCTGCCAGACAGACATTTAAGCCACTGAGCCAAACTCCCAGCCCTAGTCTTCTGAGGCAGTGTTCCACTATGTAGCTCAGGCCAGCCTTGTGCTCGCCTTGTAGCCCAAACCAGCCTTGAACTCACAACACTCCTCCTACCTCAGCCTCCCCAGTGCTGGAATTAAAGGCGTGTCGCCACGCCTGGCAAGGATTCTTTAATAACACTCTCTACAATTGTGTTACTCTATGTTTTCTAAATTATTTTATTTACTGTATGCCATGGAATTTTCTGAAAGGTCCTGTAATAGTTGAATCAAACCATCTTGGAAAAGTTAAAAAATTAGCATGAGCACAGAGGCTAAAGGAACATACTCCACTGTAGCTTCTCAGTACTTAAGTGTAACTGAAGCAATAACACAGTGAAAGAGGCATAATTAGCTAATATTCTATACAGAATTAAAAAATCACTTATAAAGAATTGTACCCTATGAAAAAGGAAGAATTCCAGATAGATAAAATGGTAGCTTCTGCTCTGACCTCAGGCCCCTTCTACTAAACTCTTCCCAATGCAATCCAGTGAGAGGCAAACAGTTAATCATGGTTGTGTATGCTTGTCTGGAAAAGGTCAAGATCTAGCAAAGTGGGAACGACAATCTTCAGTCAGGAGTGAAATCAGATGTTTCAGTTTTTCTCTGTAACCCATCTATCTCCCACTTCAGAGATACGGAAGTGAATGTTGCCATTTGCTAAAGCCTCTCTGTCTCTTTTCCAAAACAGAACCTGTGAAGGATTGAAAACTGATGGTCAATTTAAACACCAGCTGAACTGAATAATCAGCATGGTGGTGAGTATAGATGGTTCACCTGAGGACTGTTGCTAGCATAAAAAGGAGATCTCTAGAGCAGGAGTGTTGTTTGGAGCTGTTTGTTCTCCTGGAGGAGCTTGTCATGCTGGATTCCCTGATATGAACTCAACTATTATCATCATAGGTGTTTGGGACCTTGTTGTTGCTGAGAATGACTGCAGTTCAGTTTGGGGGAGCTCTGGTCCTTACTTTGAGCATCACTTTCTGGCTCTAGAAAGGATGATGTGTGCTGCTCCATCTTCAGGAGAAGCTTGTCATGCTGGCTTCCTGATATGAATTCAACTGATTTCATCATTGGAGGAGCTTGGGACCTCATTGTTGCTGAGGATGGCTGTGGTATTTTTCAGGTGAGTACTGGTTCTTATTTTGAGCATCACTTCTTGGCTCCAGCACAGAACCCTCAACCTACTGGCACAGATCTTTCACCTCACTGGCATAGACTTTCTAGCATCCATCGCTGACATTTATGCCTTCCCAGTGCAGATATGTGAAACAGGCATGAGTCATTGTCAAGGGATCTAGACTCCAGTTGGACTCATGAGAGGCACTGTCATAGACTCTGGGTCTTCAACTGGACTCATGCAGTACATTGTTGTGGAATCCAGGCCCTCAGCTGGATTCTCTAGGTCTTTAGTGTGTAAACGGATGTCTGTACTTTCTTTGTATTTGACTCCTTAGTGTCAATATAAGGTAAGCAACATAAATAATACTATAAATTATGTGTCCTGTATTGTCTTGTTCTCCTTGCAAACCCTGACTGCAACAGAACCCAAATAATGGCAAAATGAGTCTTAAGTTTGGAATGAATTAATCACAACCACAAGTACCCAGTATTTACTAAACACAACGTCAGGTGTCTGATTTTTGCATGATTTGATGTAGCATTCCTTTGGAAATGTTTCATAGCCTTATTTTTAGTAAGAAACTGGAGATTCAACCACTGTCCAAGTTAACATGGTATAAACTGAGGTGAAAAATCTAGGACTTAGCTTCAAACACATAGCCTTAAAGTCTTGTGCGTTTTCCTGTTTGTCTCCACTCCCAATAAAAATCAACGAAAGTGAGCCATACATGTAATAGTGAAATGTAAAGAATATAATATAGAAATAATTTTAGAAGACAACCACCAATGATTAAAATCTAGGTGCAGATTTGACTGAATGGTCAGTGGTCATTGATACTCAACAGGACATCAGTGTATTCCTAGTATGTTTTCTGACCAAATGGAAACGATATGTAGTTTTGTTTAGTTTTGTTTGTTTGTTTAGATAATGAATAGGAGCTTGTGTGATGGTTGCTCTTGACTGTTAACTTGATTGGCTTGAAAGATTCTTAGGACATTACTAAAGCACAGTTCTGGGTCTGGGTGGGTCCTGAGGGTATCATTTTAGGGAATGCATCTGGTCCCTGATCCTTCACTCTCTGGCTCTTCCCCTATTATCAGTTCCTTCCTTACCATATGTTGAGCAACTTCCCTTTTCCATGCTCTCCCATCAAGATGTTTCTGCTTTGGAGTCCACTGATCTTGGGCTAAAACCCTTGAAACCACGTGGCAAAACAAATCTTTTCTTCTTTAAGCTGTGTGTGTCATGAATTTTTCCTCAGGACTAAAAGGCAGCCTAAAATGGCTTTGATATTCACCTATCTGTGCCTAATAGTCACCTGTCTTAATGGAAAAATCAAAAATATTCACCCCAAATTTGTAAAACCCAAACAAATAATCTTATTTTTGGCCTTTTATGTGATTCACTTGCTCTTTCTCTGGCACCTGTGAAAGCTACATAATTTTTTCTCTGCCACTTAGGAATGTTTGCAGTCATTACACAGGCATGATTACATCATTATTCATAGTTGATCTTATTACTCTTACTTCCCTATGTTAATCAGAGAACCATGCCAGAGTTTAAACATCCACTATGAATGTCACTCGAATCTTGTACCAGATAGGAATAACTGAGTTGGAGTTTACACTTACCGATAATTATCTAAAATGGAATGTGAAGTCCACTTCTATCTTCTTTGAATCTGCAATTTCACATTAAAATACTTGGGTTTAGTAGAGATGCACACATAGAATACTACAATATGAATGATAGACCATATAAAATTGTTTCTCCTTATTTTAACTAACCTTCCTATGTATCTGCTGTATCTGCAATTATCCCACTGGAGTTTTCTATGGAGAATTTTCCAGGTATCTGGATATGGTCCTTTCCCCACGTACATACACTGCTGAATTACTTTATCTTTTAGTCAGTGTTCCATAGAGAAACAGAATAGATATGAGGAAGAAAGGCAGGAAGGATGGAATTAAGGAAGGAATGAAAGAAGAAAGGAAGGAACAAAGGGAGGAAGGGAGGGAAATAGAAAATTTAGTGCAGTAATTGATTCACATGATTAAGGATGTCAAGAAGTCTCACGATGTATCATCCTCAAGCTGAAAAACCAGGACAGTAAGCAGTGTAATACAGTCTAAAATCAAAGGGCTGATGTAAGTCCCAGAGTTGGAAGACTCAAGAACTAAGAACACCAGTATCCAAAGGTTTAGAAATAGAATGCTGCAAATCTGGAAGAAAGAAACATTTTCCCTTCCCACACCTTTTTGTGTGATTCAGCGCCTTGAGGATCGAGTGAGGACACCACCCACAGTTGTAAGGGTGGATCATTTTTACTCATTGTCTTGGTTGCTTTTCACTCACTGCTAAGACAAAATACCTGACACCCAAAATTAGGGAAGGAAAGATGTATTTCTTACATTTCTTGGAGTTTCAGTCCATACTTAGCTGACTCCAAGGCAGCATGGCATGGCGGGGCAGCCATTCATGGCGGCTGCCAAACAGCGAGGCAAACCGGGGAGACAGAGAGAGAGAGGCTCCACCCCTGGGCAGGTGCAGCACTCACTTGGCCAATCCCAGTGCCAGACAACAAACCAATCAGGAAAGCCAGACTCGGCGCCACTAGATTACATGAGGCCTTGTGGATACACAAGATCAAACTCATACACTCATGCAAATGATAATCTCTTGCAAGTCAGTCCTAGGTGTACATCCTAGCCCAACCAAGCTGAACACATAAGATTATTCACCCCACCATGTTCCTAGCTGCCTATTAGTTTCCTCAAGTAATGGTGAGAGAGCTGAGTTTAAAACCACTTCCCAGTATTTCCTCCATTTCCTGCTGATCTGATGTGCTATTCCTGCTAAATGTGACCTTGGTGTTGCTGTTAAAGAAGCTCTCACATTTTAGATGGAGTCAATAATGACTTTAGGATTCAGGAGGTGCTCTTGGAGCACTGACTGAGAGCCTATGCTATTAACATCATCTTCTATCCTGTTCTTGCCAGAGTTGAGAAGCCACTGTCAGGAAGCTCAACGACCAAGGCCTAAGACATTCCAGCCAAATTCTTTCTGTAGATTAAGCCAACAGAAAACCCTGCCTCTTTTTAATTTCTACTCAGCTCAAACTTTTTTTTTTCCTGCATTGCTAAGAGAAAGGAAGTCACAGGCTTTCAAAACACTTCAGATGTTGAGTTACCAATCTTTGACATGCAAAACTTTAAAAATCTCAGCACTTACACCCTGGGGAAGTGTTGCTAAACTGGAAGGCATGAAATCATTTAGCATTCATAATTCATTTCTCTGAAATGCCAAGAACAAGGCCATTAATGCTCACAATGCACAAAGGCAAGGCCTCTGAGGAGAAGTGGGTGTGGAAACACTCAAAACAGAAACTCAGGAATATGAACCACAAAATATTATTTCAGCTTCAATCCAAGCAGAAAGGCGCATACCCCATGAGCATGTTCTACCTCACTGCAAATCAGTTCATCTTCATATTGCATACCTAAACAATTGCAGATTAATAGTATTTAAATGGAAATCTCTTTTTTGTGTTTTGTACTTTTTGGGAAGAAATGACACATTCATATTGTACAAGATGCAATGAAAAATATAAACCTGTATATGTGTATATGTAAGATAACTAAAAAGAGCACTGCTCAATGTATTCGTTATTGAGAGGGAACAATTAATACTCATATGATTGGATCAATCTTGCATGTCTATATCTGTTAATGTAAGAAACCATTTTAAAGATAACGATGCGCAAATTGCAACCATTGTCAAGCTTCTATCTTCCGGTTTTGTAAACCTGCAATGTTGTGTATTTATGCT
>RJWM01042789.1:0-14148 GCA_004363535.1 Dasyprocta punctata
AAAGAAGAGCAAGTCAAGTCCAAAGCCCAAAGAAGGGAGGAAATTATTAAGATTAGAGCAGAAATTAATGCAATTGAAACTAAGAAAACAATACAAAGAATTAATGAATCGAAGAGTTGGTTCTTTGAAAGAGTAAATAAAATTGATAAACCCCTAGCCAACCTTATCAAGAAGAGGAAAGAAAAAACTCAGATCCATGTAATAAGAAATGAAAAAGGTGAAATCACCACAGACCCGGTGGAAATACAGATCATCAACACCTACTTTGAAAACCTTTACTCACATAGATTCGATAACACAGAAGAAATGGACAGATTCCTAGAAACCTATGAATTACCAAAGCTGAATCAAAGAGACGTAAAGTTACTGAATAACCCAATTTCAGCTAATGAAATTGAAAATGTAATTAAGACCCTACCAACAAAGAAAAGCCCGGTCCCTGACTGATTCACTGCTGAATTCTATAAGAAATTTAGGGAAGACTTAATGTCAACATTCCTCAAACTCTTCAAAGAAATCAAAAGGGAAGAAAGTCTCCTTAACTCATTCCTGGAAGCAAGTATTACCCTAATACCAAAACCAGACAAAGACCCAACCAAACAAGAAAATTACAGGCCAATCTCCCTAATGAACATAGATACAAAAATCCTCAATAAAATTCTGGCAAATAGAATACAGCAAGTTATCAGAAAGATTATACACCACGATCAAGTGGGATTCATCCCAGGAATGCAGGGATGGTTCAACATATGCAAATCAATAAATGTAATACACCATATCAACAGGGCCAAGGACAAGAACCACATGGTCATCTCAATAGATGCAGAAAAAGCTTTCAACAAAATCCAACATCCATTCATGATAAAAAAAAAAACCCCTACAGAAAACCGGAATAGATGGTCTCTACCTCAACCTGATAAAAGCCATATATCATAAACCAACAGCCTACATCTTACTAAATGGAGAAAAACTGAAAACTTTCAACCTAAAATCAGGAATAAGACAAGGATGCCCATTATCACCACTCCTATTCAATATAGTTCTGGAAATATTAGCCAGAGCAATTAGACAAGAGAAAGAAATAAAGGGAATAAGGATAGGAAAGGAAGAAGTGAAATTATCATGATTTGCAGATGATATGATACTCTACATAGAAGACCACCAAAAATCCATTAGAAGACTTCCAGAAGTAATAACTAAATTTAGTAATGTAGCTGGATACAAGGTCAACACTCAAAAATCAATAGCATTCCTATACACAAACAACAAAGTCACTGACAGAGAAATAAGGGAAACCACACTCATCACTATAACATCCAAAAAAATGAAATACTTAGGAATCAATCTAACAAAGGAAGTAAAATATCTATACAGTGAAAATTACATTACTCTAAAGAAGGAAATCGAAGAAGTTTTCAGAAAATGGAAAGATATTCCCTGTTCATGGATAGGAAGAACAAACATCATGAAAATGGCCATTCTCCCAAAATTATTATACAGAGTCAATGCAATCCCAATCAAAATACCACTTGCCTATCTCACACAACTAGAGAAAGCATTCCTGAAATTCATCTGGAACCAGAAAAGACCTAGAATAGCAAAGGCAATTCTGGGCAACAAAAGGAAGGCAGGAGGCATCACAATCCCTGACTTGAAACTATACTGCAAAGCTACTGTGATAAAATCGGCATGGTACTGGAATCAAAACAGACCCGAAGATCAATGGAATAGATTAGAAGGTACAGCCACAACTACAAGCATACTTAGCCACCTCGTCTTTGACAAAGGGGTCAAACATGTACATTGGAAGAAAGACAACCTCTTTAACAAATGGTGCTGGAAAAACTGGCTTTCTATATGCCGTAAGGTAAAACTAGATCTATGCCTATCACCATGCACTAAAATAAAGTCAAAGTGTATCAAAGATCTGAATATAAAAACAGGGACACTAAACTTACTAGAGGACAGAGTAGGTAAAAACGTCGATGACATAGGAGTAGGCAGAGAGTTCATGAACAAAAATCAGATTGCACAGGAAACACTTCCCAGAATCAACAACTGGGATCTCATCTTACTAAAAAGTTTTTACATGTCAAAGGAAATCTCCAGCAGAGTGCAAAGAAAACCCACGAACTGCCAAAATATCTTAGCCAATTGTCCATCACACAAAGGACTTCTATCTAAAACATATAAAGAGTTAAAAGAAATCAGGCCCCTAAAATTCAAGAACCCAATCCAAAAATGGGCATCTGAGATGAATACACACTTCTCAGAGAAAGAAATACAAACGGCAAATAAATATATGAAAAAATGTTCAACATCAATGGTAATTTGGGAAATACAAATTAAAACAACACTGAGATTCCATCTCACTCCAGAAAGAATGGTCAAGATTAAAAAATCAACCAACAGCAAATGCTGGAGGGGCTGTGGGGAAAAAGGAACTCTTCTCCACTGTTGGTGGGAGTGTAGACTGGTGCAACCACTGTGGAAATCAGTGTGGAGATTCCTCAAGAAGCTAGGATTAGAGATCCCATTCAACCCAGCTATCCCACTTCTGGACATTTTCCCAGAAGAATTGAAAGCATCATACCACAGTGATATCTGTGCACCCATGTTTATAGCAACCCTATTTGTAATAGCCAGATTTTGGAAACAACCCAAGTGCCCATCAATCAAAGAATGGATAAAAAAGATGTGGTATTTTTATACAATGGAGTACTACTCAGCTATTAAGAAAGATTGCATTGAGACTTTTGTAAGTAAATGGACACGACTTGAGACCATACTCATAAGTGAGATATATCAAACCCACATGTGTAAATACTGTATTGTCTCCCTAGTGTAAGAAATGGAAAAAGTATATATGATCCAAAATCTATAATAAATACTACATAAGGGTAAAAAACAGCTCAAAGAGCAAAAGTAATCGGGAAGGGAAAAGGCAGAAAGAGAAAAGGGAAGAGGAAAAGATATAAACCTGTATATATGTATATGGTTGAATGAACACACTGCTGAATGTATTCATTATTGAGAAAGAACAATTAATACTCATATGATTAGATCAATTTTACATGTCTGTAACTGTTAATGTAAATAACCATTTTAAAGATAACAATACGCAATATTGCAACCATTGTCAAGTTTCTATCATCCGGTTTTGTTATCGTGCAATGTTACTGTTGTGTATTTACTCTAGTCGTTTGTTTATCTCTTTTGCTTGTTGTCTTTGTTATATATGTCTTTTTTTTTCTTCGCTTAAATAAAAAAATAAAGGACATTGCCCTTCAAAAAAATTAATATGGAAACAGAAGAAATTCAGAATGGACCATGCACTTCTGGACAACAAGAGCAAGGCAGGAGGCATTATAACCCCACACTTCAAATCAAAATGCATAGCCACAGTATCAAATAGCCATGATCAGAAAAAAAACCACTGTGTGGTATGTCATAATTAAAGAACTCAAAATCCAACAGTAAAATAGAATCTTAAAAGGTGTTAGAGAAAAATAACAAACTACTCGTGAAGTAAAGCCTATCAGAATTCCAGCAGATTTCAAAACATAAACTTTTATGCAAGGAGAGTTCCAGAATGAAGTATTTCAAGTTTTAGAAGGAAAGAACTTCCAACCTAGACTATAAATCCTACAAAATTTCAAAACTGATGGAGAAATAAAATATTACCATGATTAAAAGTGCCTAAGGAACTTCTTGACCACCAAACAAACACTCCAAAAAGCTCTTAAGGATATCCAAGAAGAGACAGTGAAACTAACAATGCCAGCAGAACTAATAGAATGACCAATTAAGTAGAAGGGAAAGAACGGAAAGCAACAGGAAAAAATACAATTACAAGAATACATCAATACATATCACTTATAACCATCAACTGAATAGCTTAGGTTCCTCAATCAAAAGATACATATTATCAGAATAGATCAAGCAACAAAGTCCAAAAGTATGCTGTATATGAGAAACATATTTAACCCCCAAATAAATCCGTAGACTAAAAATTAAAGGATAGAAAGCAATATTCCGTGCAGTGAGGACACCAAAAACAAGCCAGAGTAACTACGCTATTTCATACAAAGTGGTCTTGAAGCCAAAACTAAACAAATGAGGCAAAAAAGGGACACTACATACTGGTAAACAGAACTAGTCAGCAGAAAGGGATAACAATTATAGACAGATATATACCAAACAGTAGTGCACCCAACTTCATTAAGCAAACACTACTATGAAAGATCAGAGAAGTATCAATAAAATTACAGTGGAGGACCTCAATACCTATCACAAATAGATCAGCTAAACAAAAACTCAATAAATATATATCAGAATTGAACCAAATCTTCCAACAAATGGAATTAATAGATATATACAAAATGTTCCAAGCTCAACAGAGTATATATTCTTTTTGGCAACATATTGAATTTTCTCCAAAATAGACCACATACTAGCTAATAAAGAATGCTTAAATAAGTACAAAATAATTTAAATTTTACCAGGAACATTATCGGATCACAGTGCAATGAAACTAAAAATCAATGGCAAGGGAAACTACAGAAATTATGAAAATGCATGGAAGTTAAACAGCACTCCCTTAAATAATAAATAGATCACAGAATAAATTGAAGAAGAAATAAGATGGTCCCTAGAATTAAGAGATAATTCCAGTACAATGTACCAGACCTTATGAGACACACTGAAAGCAGTCCTAAGACAGAAGTTTAGAACTGTGAATGCCTGTATCAGAAAAACAGAGCCATTCGAAATAAATAATTTAGCAATGTATCTCAGGGTCCTAGAAAAACAAGAACAATCCAATTATAAACACCAGAGCACAAATCACTGAAATGGAGACTAAAAAATAATACAAGTAATCAATGAATCAAAGAACTGATTCTTTGAAAGAATAAACAAAATAGACAAAATCTTACCAAAAAAAGGAGAAAATACATAGATCAATGCAGTCAGAGGTTAAAAAGGTGAAATCAAAATGGGCACTGACAAAATTTAGAAGATTATTAGCAACTATTTCATAAAGCTGTATGCTGAAAAATTTGGATAACTCAGAAAGAATTAGTCTCCCAGATACATATGAATTGTCAGAAGTGAACCAAGAAAACTTTAAAATTCCTGAATAATCCAGTAACAGGCAATGAAGTAGAAGCAGTAGTAAAATCTCTCCCAACTAATAAAAGCCCAGGACCTGATAAATTCACTGAAAAATTCTGCAAGAACTTCATAGAGGATCTAAAAGCAACACTCCTCAAATTCTTTAATGAAATCCAAAGGGAAAGAGCACTCCAAAAGTCATACTGGGAAACAAGGATTAACCTGATTCTTAAACCAGACAAGAATCCAAACAAAAAAAGAGAGCTAATAATACATCTAATAAACATAGATGCAAAATGCCTCAATATAATTCTGACAAATAGACTGTAAGGAATTATCAAAAATATACACTCTGACCAGGTAAGCTTCATTTTAGAGATGCAAGTATGTTTTGACATATGCAAATCAATAAATGTAATTCATCACATAAACATAAGCAAGGACAAAAACCTCAATAGATGCAGAAAAAGCATTTGACAAAATCTAACATCCTTTTGTGATTTTTTTAAAACCCTAAAAAAAAATAGGTAGAGGAGAACTTTATCTCAACCTGGTAAAACCAGTTTATGACAAACCTACTGCCAATGTCATATTAAGGAGGGAAAACCTGGAAACTTTCCCTCAAAAAACAGGGGCAAGACATTGGCATTACTACTCCTGTTCAACAGAGTACTCAAACTATTGTCAAGAGCAATCAGACAAGAGAAAGAAATAGAAGGAATATCTATAGGAAAAGATAAAGTCAAAGTATCATTATTTGCAGATGACATTATCCTCTACTTACGAGGCCAAAAATTTTCACCAAAAAGATTCCTAGAGTTAACAACCAAATTAAGCAATATAGCAAGATATAAAATAAAAACACTAAAATCAATAGCATTCCTATACACTAACACTGAACTCAGAAATTAGGAACATAGTACCATTCACAATAGAATGAAGAAAAATTAAATTCCTAGGAATTAACCTAAAGAAGGACATGAAAGACCTCTACAATGAAAATTACATCAGTCTGAAAAAGGAGACCACGGAGGTCATCATAAAATGAATCATTATCCCCTTTTCCTTGATAGGCAGAACCAGTATACTCAAAATGGCTAGGCCTCCAAACTAATATATAGATTTAATGCAATCCTAGTCAAATCACCAACATTTCTCCCTTATATAAGTAAAATAATCCTAAAATTCAGATAGAACTGGAAGAGACGCAGGATAGCAAAGCAGGGGGCATCACAATTGTAGATTTTGAGTTTTGTTACAATGTTATTGTGATAAAAATAGCATGGTACTAGCCAAAAACAGGCATGTGTATCAAAGAAACGGAATAGAGGAAGCAAAAACAACCCCAGACACATTCAGCTATTTGATCTTTGATAAAGGGGACAAAACATACACTGGAAGAAATACAGCCTCTTTAATAAATGGTGCTGGATGATATAGGTGCACCCATGTTTATAGCAACACAATTCATAATAGTTAGACCTTGGAAACAACACAAATGACTTCAACTGAGGAATGGATAAAAAAGATATGGTCTTTTAATACAATGGAATACTACTCAGCCAGAAAGAAGGACAAACTGTAGACTTTTATAGGTAGATGGATGCAACTCAAGACCATACTCATAAGTAAAATAAATCAGACACAAATGTGTAGACATCACATTGTCTCCTTAGTGTAAGAGACTGAAAGAATGAACAAAACTCAAAATGTATAATAGATATTATGAAACGGGAAGAAATTGTTAGAAAGGAAAGGGAAATTGGAGTTGGGGAAAAAGAGAAAATAAAAAGGGAAAAGCAAACAGTTGAGATCACTATACTACTAATATCTCAATTCATTGAAAAGTAAGGTTTGTTCTAATATGGTAACATTGTTTGGACAATTAAATGGCTATATTTTGTACTCTGAGTAGCTAATTTAAACATAGCAATACTCAATGTATTAGTCATTGTTACTCTCCTATTTTCTGGTTCTGGAATTCTGTGACTTTTTTCTCCTTAAAATAAGATTTTAAAATACATTGTGCTGGAAAAATTGGATAGCCACCTGTAGAAGATTGAGTCTAGATCCATATGCCTCACCATCTACTAAACTAAAATCAAAATGGATCAAAGTGTTAAAACAGAAACACTTAATCTGCTAGAAGAGAAAACAGATAAGGCTCATGACACAGATGTACACAAAGACTTCCTGAATGGAACACCAATAGCACAAGAAATAATACCAAGAATCAACAAGTGGGATTACATAAAATTACAAAGCTTCCACATAGCAGAGGAACTAACCAACAGAATGGAGAGACAGCCTACAAAATGGGCAAAAATTTTGTCAGCCACTCCTCAGACAGAGAATTAGCATCTAGAATATGTAAAGTATTCAAGAAAACATTAGATCTACCAAAATAAAAGACCTACCCAAAAAGTAGATGAAAGTCCCAGAAGTAAAAACTGGCCAATAAATTAATGAAAAAGTGGCAAACATCAATAGCCATTAGAGAAATATAAATTAAGAAAACACTAAGGTACCATGTTACTTCACAAAAAATGGCTGTTATCAATCAAGAAATCAAATAATAACACAAGTTAGTTAGAATGTGGGGAGAAAGGAAATTTTTCACATTCTTGGTACAAAAGTAAACTAGTACAACCACTATAGAAATCAGTGTGCATATAAAAATATAAATTCCTTTTAGCCCAGCCATCCACCCACTAAGTATCTTCCTGAAGAAGTTAAAATAACCGTATTACAGTGATACATGCATGCCAATGTTTATTGCAGAACAATTTATAGTAGCTAGATCTTGGAAATGGCCTACATGCCCACCAATAGATGATTGGATAAAAAAATGTGATATCCACAAGCAATGGAATACTACACTGCCATAAAGGTTAACATGATATCTAAATAGACGACATTGGAAGTCACATGTCTAAAACTTCTGAAAAGATAGAAAGTGAAATAAACAAAATCATGAGGCTACAGAGGAAATCAGATTATAAATAATCTCCCAGGTAAAGAAAAAATGACAACCTTAATAAAAGGAGTTGCTCTGCATACCTAGAGAAGGTATAGATTAAAAAAAAAACCCTAAAGGAAAATGGAAAAATGATGGAAACCTTGAATGAACAATATGGGAAAGAAATAGAATGCATGAAACAAATTCAAACAGATATCCAGGACGTTAAGAATTCCACTGAAAGCTGGCAAAAACACTTGAACAAAACTGAAGATAGACTTTGAGACCTTGAAGACAAGATCGCAGCTAGCATCATGAAAGGAAAGAACTTTTAAAAATAACAAGGGATCATAAAACAACAATTCAACAACTTCAAAATGAAGAAAAACAATATGAGACTGATAGGTGTAAATGAGAATACAGGAGTCAATGCAAAAGGCATAAAAAAACTATTCACATTAAATCTTCTCTAAATTTCTTGTAGAATTCAGCTATGAATCCATCAGGACCTGGTCTTTTCTTTGTTGGTAAGTTTTTAGTCATGTTTTCAATTTCAGTAGCTGACAGTGGGTTAATCAAAATTTTTGTATCTTCTTGATTCAGATTTGGTAATTCATACATTTCTAGGAATTTGTCCATTTCCTCTGGGCTTTCCACCCTATGTGAATAAAGATTTTTAAAGTAGGTATTCATGATTTTCTGAATTTTCAAGGGATCTGTAGTAATTTCTCCCTTTTCATTCCTTATTGCATGAATATGAGTTTTTTGTTTCTTTTTCTTGATAAGGTTGGCTACAGGTTTATCAATTTTGTTTATTCTCGCAAAAAACCAGCTCTTTGATTCATTAATTCTCTGCACCGTTTTGTTAGTCTCAACTGCATTAATTTCTGCCCTGACCTTTATAATTTTCTCTTTTCTATGAGCTTTGTTTTTTTTAAGAGAAAATGGACACACAAAAGAGAAACAAAAAGCCAAAGAGACAAACAAACAACAACAAGAAATCCGATACAATAATATTATAGGTTTACAAAATGAGATGGTTGGAATTTGACAGTAACTGTAATATTGCATATGGTTACCTTCAAAGGGGTTATTCAGATTAACAGATATAGACATGTAAAATTGATCTAATCATATGAGTATTAACTATTCTTTTTCAATAGCTAATGCATTTAGTAATATGGTCATTTTAACTATCTTATGTACACCTTTTTATAAATTTATGTCTTTTTCCTTTTCCCTTCCTTCTTTCCTCCTTTCCCCTTGGAATACCTCTTGTTCTCTTTAAAATAACTGCCCATATCATCAGGCCTAATATAGTCAAACAAAATAGTACAGAATAAAGCCAATAAAAAATAAAACAATGGTCACAGAAAAGAGAAACAAAAAGCTAAAGGGACCAACAAACAACAACAACAAATCCGATACTGTAACACTATATGTTTACAAAATTAAATGATTGGAGTTTGACAGTGGTTGTAGCATTGTATATCGTTACCTTCAAAGGGGTTGTTCAGATTGACAGATATAGACATGTAAAATTGATCTAATCATATGAGTATCAACTGTTCTCTCTCAATAGTTAATGCATTTAGTAGTATAGTCATTTTGACCATCTTATGTTTACCCACATATAAATCTATGTCTTTTTAATTTTTCTTTCCTTCTTTCCACCTTTCCCCTTGTAATACCTTTTGTTATCTTCAAAATAACTGCCCATACAATTGGGCCTACTATAATCAAACAAAATAGTACAGAATAAAACCAATGAAAGATAAAACAATGGAAGTAATAGTAATACAACATTGATTTCTATACTGCCTCATATTCTCTTCTAAGCAGTTGCCTATATCATCTGTTATAATACAATCAAGCAAACCAAAATAGGTTAAAATCACTCAAAACAGAACAATGAAAGCAATACAGGATTTCAAAACAAGGTGATCAAATATCAATAAAAGCTATCCTAGTATATTTTGTTATCTTTGGTATAGCTGTCTATGTCATCAAATATAATAAAATTAGGCAGGTTGAGATAGAATAAGATCAAACTAAACAGCTCATTGAAGACATTACTGGACTCAAATCCTGATGACGCATTATTCAATTGTCTGCCCCAATTGGTGATATCCCTCTACTGCTGTTCCTGGAGCTATGGACTTAATGTTATCTCTCTCTAAAATGTCCTTCAGTATTCTTTGTAGGGTTGGCTGGCTTGTCATAAGTTCCTTTAGTTGTTCTTTGTCATGGAAGTATCTTGTTTCTCTGTTGATTTTGTAAGATAGTTTTGCAGGGTACATCAATCTGGGTTGGAAGTTGTTTTCTTTCAGGGCTTGAAATACTTCACTCCAAGCTCTCCTGTACCTGATGGTTTGTGTTGAGAAGTCTGTCGTGATTCTGATGGGTTTTCCTTTGTAGATGATCTGTTTTTTTTTCTCTAATAACTTCTAGTATTCTGTTTTCATGTTGAATTTCTGGGATCTTGATTATTATATGTCTGGGTGTAGGTATATTTTGGTTATACTTAGTTGGAGTTCCATATGCTTCACTTATCTGAAAGTCACTTCCTGTTCCCATGCTTAGAAAGTTTTCTGAAATTATTTCTGTAAATAGGCTTTTAATTTGATTTGTATTGATCCCTGCTTTTTCACTCACACCTTTTATTCTTACGTTATGTTTCTTTGGGTTGTCTTGCAGTCATTGTATTGTTACTTCCAGGTTTCTTGTTTTTTTTTATTTAAGAAAAAATGGACACAGAAGACAGAAACAAAAAGCAAAAAAAAAACCAGACAAACAACAACAAATCTGATTTGATAACATTGTAGGTTTACACAATGAGATGGTTGAAATTTGACAGCAGTTACAATATTTCATATCGTTACCTTCATAGGGGTTGTTCAGACTGACAGATATAGACATGCAAAATTTATCAAATCATGAGTATTAACTTTTCTTTTTCCATAGCTAATGCATTTAGTAATATAGTCATTTTAACTGTCCTATGTATACCTATATATAAATTTATGTCTTTTTCCTTTTCCCTTCCTTCCTTCCTCCTTTCCCCTTAGAATATCTCTTGTTATCATTAAAATAGCTGCCTATATCATCAGGTCTAATATAATCAAGCAAGATAGTTCAGAATGAAAGCAATAAAGAAAAGAGTGGTCATAAAGAAGAAAAACAAAAAACTAAAGGGATCAACAAACAACAACAACATATCTGATACTGTAACATTATAGGTTTACAAAATGAGATGATTGGAATTTTACAGTAGTGGCATTGCATATCATTACCTTCAAGGGGGTTGTTCAGATTGACAGATAAAGACATGTAAGATTGATCTAATCATATGAGTATCAACTGTTCTCGCTCACCATTTAATGCATTTGGTAATATAATCTTTCAAACTATCTTATGTATACCCTCATATAAATCTATGCCTTTTTCCTTTTCCCTTCCTTCCTTCCTCAGTTCCCCTTGTAATACCTCTTATTGTCTTCAAAATAGTTGCCCTTACTAATTGGCCTAATATAGTCGAACAAAATAGTACTGAATAAAACCAATAACAAATAAAATAATGGAAGCAATACATAGTAATGCAACATTGATTTCTATAATGCCTCATATTATCTTCTGGGCAGTTGCCTATATCACCAGTTGTAATACAATCAAACAAAAGTAGGTTAAAATCCCTCAAAACAGAACAGTGAAAGCAATACCAGGTTTTGAAACAAGGTGATTGAATATCATTAAAGGCTACCCTAATAAATTTTGTTATCTTTAAAATAGCTGTCTTTGTCATCATATCTAATAAAGTTAAGCAGGTCGAGGTAGGATAGGATTAAACTAAACAACTCATTGAAAACAATACTGGACTCAAATCCCGATGATGGGTTATTCATTTGTCTGCCCCGCTCAGTGATATCCCTCTGTCACTGTTTCTGGAGCTGTGGACTTTTTTATCTCTCTCTAAAATATCCTTCAGTATTCTTTGTAGGGTTGGCTTGCTTGTCATAAATTCCTTTAGTTGTTCTTTGTCATGGAAGTATCTTGTTTCTCTGTTGATTTTGAAAGATAGTTTTGCAGGGTACATCAATCTGGATTGGAAGTTGTTTTCTTTCAGTTGTTTTCTTTCGTTCAGAAGAGCTTCACTCCAAGCTCTTCTGGACCTGATGGTTTGTGTTGAGAAGTCTGTCATGATTCTGATGGGCCTTCCTTTGTAGGTAATCTGTCTCTTTTCCCAATGGCTTTTAATATTTTGTTTTTGTGTTGAATTTCTGGAATCTTGATTATTATATGTCTGGGTGTAGGCATATTTTGGTCATGTTTAGCTGAAGTTCTATATGCTTCACTTATCTGAAATTTTCTTCCTGTTCCCATGCTTGGAAAGTTTTCTGAAATTATTTCTGTAAATAGGCTTTTAAGTTGATCTGTATTGACCCCTGCATTTTCAGTCACACTTTTTATTCATAAATTATATTTCCTTGGGTTGTCTTGCAGCCATTGCACTGCCGCTTCCCGGTTTCTTATTATTTTTAGGAGATCTTTCCTTTCTCGATCTCAGGCTTCTAGCCTGTCTTCCAGATTTGAAAGTCTATCTTTCGTTACCTTCAGGTGGTTCTGCCAACCTTCATTGGAGTCTTTGATTTCCTGGTAGTCTCTCTGAATCTGTTTCATATATTCTAATTTTTTGTTTTTTTCCTTCTCGGTTTTTGATTTTCCACACTCCACCTTTTCATCTAGCCTCCTTTAGAGATGCCTAGTGATTCCTTTGTTATGTATTTCATTTCTATTCTCAGCTGGGTCAACAGTTCTGCTCTAATTTCTTTTATAGCTTCATGGAGTTGTCTCCCCACTTCATTGTCATTGCCTCAGAGATTTTAATTGTTGGGCTCCCGACCTCTTCTGTGTTTGCTTCTCCTGGATTTGCTCTGCTTGGATCAGAGGCCTTAGATTCTTCCTGGGTCCAGAGGATCCACCTCCCTTCTTTTTGTCTTTCACATGTTGCTGTATTCCAGCATCTGGATGGTATCTTTCAGGGAGGTCGTTTACACTGCTGTTTACTGTTCCATCTTGTTCCACCTCCTATCCTCTATAAGCTTTGGGTCAGACTTGCTCTTCTTTTTTTGTATCTTGAAGTGTAGCATTAGGTTATTTATTTGTGCTTGTTCTGCTTTCTTTTTTTATTTAAGAGAAAAAAGACACAGAAAAGAAAGACAAAAGGTAAAAGAGACAAACAACAACAACAAATTCAATACAATAACAATATAGATGAACAAAACAAGATGATACAAATTTGACAATGGTTGCAATATTGCATATTGTTACCTTCAAAAGAGTCATTTAGATTACCAGATATAAACAAGTAAAGTTGGTCTAATCATATGACTATTAACTTCTTTTTCAATAACAAATACATTGAGTAGTATAGTCATTTTAGCTATCTTATGTATACACATAAGAAAATTTATGAGTTTTTCCTTTTCCCTTCATTCTTTCCACCTTTCCACTATCCCAAATACTTTTCATCTTTCAGCAGTTTCTTACCCTTACACAGTATTTATTGTACATTTTGGATCATATATAATTTTTCAGTTTCTTACACTATGGAGACAATATAGCATTTACACATGTGAGTTTGAATTATTTTGCTTATGAGTGTGGTCTCAAGTTGTGTCCATTTACTTATAAAAGTCTCAATGAAATCTTTCTTAATTGCTGAGTAGTACTCCATTGTATAAAAATATCACATCTTTTATTTTTCCATTCCTTGATTGATGTGCACTTGGGTTGTTTCCAAGATCTGGCTATTACAAATTGTATTGCTATAAACATGGCCCCTATATCACTGTGGCATGATGTTTTCAATTCTTCTGGGGAAATGGCCAGAAGCAGCATAGCTTGGTCAAATGGAATCACTAATCCTAGCTTCTTGAGGAATCTCCACACTGATTCCCACAGTAGATGCACCAGCCTACACTCCCACCAACAGTGGAGAAGACTTCCTTTTCCCTCACAGCCCCTCCAGCATTTGTTATTGGTTGATTTATTGATCTTGGCCATTCTTTCTGGGG
>RJWM01042790.1:0-14131 GCA_004363535.1 Dasyprocta punctata
TGGGTTGTGTTCGAAACATTTTAACAACAGATTCCAACTAGAGGTGAGTAAGCGTGAGATTGGTTCCATGTGTTTTGACTCTGGAACAAAAGCAATAGCTTTGGTCAATTTCATTGGCTTTGCTTCCGATTTCAGCTTTCATCCCGTTGCTTCAGACTCCAGCTTTTTAGGAAATGTCATCACCGGAAATGCAACTTGGGTTTGTGGTTATGATCCGGAGACCAACGTTCAGCATTCTCAAAGGAAATCACCCAGTTCTCTTCAGCAAAAAACAAAACAAAACAAAACAAAACAAAAATCGAGATCCAATATCGAGGGATGTTGACTGCGGGGTTTATTTTTGACCTTGATAGAATTGTGGAAGTTGAGCTAGCATGCAAGAATGCTGCTGTGAATGGTGACTATTCTGAGGGGTTATTACAGTGTTTAAGAAACAATGTGTAGGGGAGGTGACCCGAGAAATGTACAGAGGGTTCCATCCTCCCTCGTGACAGTGTTCCATGTCACACACTGATTCTGGTACGGCAGCCTCTGTCAAAGGTGTCCTCATTCACCTTAATCACCACATTTGGAACCAGAAAATTTCTGATTCTTCTCTTCCTGGAAGTCAAAATGACCATGAAAAGTAAATAATTTGCATCAATCCACACCATCAAGGCAGTCATGGCAGTGAAATGGAAGACCCCAGCAGAAGAGGACTTCCAGCACTGCTTCACAAAATGCAAGTCTGAAGGGATAAGTGTTTTACAATGGTGGGGGCGGGGGGGGCAGCATTTAGAGAAGGATTAATGGCAATGTGTCTTTTACTCTAATTTAAATTTTTAAAATATCCACCGTAGTTTTTGATCACACCGAGTGTAACAGGTATAGAAAACTAACTGAATTTGAAAGCAAGTTCTTCTGAGCTTCCCCTCCCAAAGAAAAGCAAACCAAGCCTTAAAAGGCCCCTGGGTAGGCTGACAATCACATAGGGGCATCGATGTTGTAATTAGAGGTCGCTACAGGATCAGGAATAACAGCAAATAGGCCACTTGCAAGATCTAGTTATTTTGAATTGTTCTGCCATAAACTTGGGACTATAATGTTAAGTGAAAAAAAATCAGACATACAAGTTTAAATACTGCATGTTTTCACTTAGATTAGAAAATCCAAAATATTGATTAAGAGTAAAATAAAAAATAGATAATAGAAAATAAAGAGATAGCACTTTCTCAGATGAGAAAGAGTGTAAGGATTAGAGAGCAGAGGGAGAGGGGATGAGAAGAGAATGAGGCTGCGTCGTATACATGGACCAACTCCACACAAAGAATGTAAACGTAGTGTACTGCAAATGTACAAGTGAAAACAAGCAACTTCTAAAAAAGGAAAGAATAGTATTTATCTGAAAGACAGTGTGGGGAGGGGAACCCTGAACATAACTTACAGCAAGATTTAGTTGCTCCACGGATATAAAAGAAATATCAAAAGCTAAATCTTGTTGGATAGAGCGATAAATTAATCTTTCCACACATTTGTGCTTTATGACTACTAAGTCCATAGCAGCCCAATTTGTAATTATAAGCTGTGAAAGGCATTCCAAATAAAAAAGTACACACGGACACAATAGGTCTAGTCTGGTGTCAGCGCAATCATTTCCTTGTGCAACCAGCTGTGGGAGGAGACGTGAAGGGTTGAGCAGCGGTAAGCGGGACAAGAGAAGGGGACTCCACACGCGCGGACTCATCAGGGTGAAGTCCGCATAGCGGGAAGGAGCGAGAGCTGTCCGGGGAGGAGAAAGGCAACCAAGGGGGCCGCAGAATGGAGAGGAGGCAGAGGTCCAAGAAGACATGCCTGCAAGGGAAGCGTGTGCACAGCCCAGATCCGCAGGAACTGGAAACTCTGGGAGCAGCTGGCTCTTCATGCTCAGCAGGACAAGACCCTTGGAAAGTATTCTAAGTGTGAGAGCGAAGCGGTCAGCTTTGTATCTCATACATACCACTCTCTCCGAATATGGGAAATGGATCAGCGTGGGCAGCGGCAAGACACACAGACTTCTTAAAGGGTAGCGCACTGGGGTAGGAGGAGGCTGCAGAAACGCCAGGCATAGAAGTGGAAGGTACAGATGGATTTGAAAAAACAAAATGTTAAGAATCTAAAAGACTAATAGAAATAGATTGCAAATGGGATAGGGGAAAAGTGGAAGGACTCAGTCAAGGATGCTGACATTGACCTTTGACCTTGACCTTGACCTTGACAGTCTTATGGACATTCCTGCAAGTCTCAGTATTAATACCACCAAAATCCCAGCATTCATTTTCATGCTTATGACATTCATTCATCCTGAGAAGACTGGAAAGAATATCACACAGAGTACTTCATATGACTTTCTAAATGGTTTACACTTCAAAGTTTAAAAGACAGGTTATCAGGAAAGAATGCTTTAAAACTAATTATCCTAGCCAGGTGTGGTGGCACACTCCTGTAATTCCAGCACTCAGAAGGCTGAGGCAGGAAGATTGTTGCAAGTTCGAGACCAGCCTGGGCTGCAAAGTGAACCCAAGGCCAGCCTTAACTGCATAGTGATTCCCCATCTCAAAAAGACAAAATAAATAAATAAACAAATAAAAGTTAATTATTCCATTGTTAATCCATCTTAAAACTAGCTTTCAGCTTCTAGATCATTTTTAAGATGTAAAATGATACTTTCCAATTCATTTTTTCTTCTATTAAGTGTAGTGTACCCTATACATACGCAATCAAAACCTCCAAATACATGGATTCATCATATACAGAAGTCATTTCAACACTTGCTTTTTCTTTCTTTCTTTTTTCTTTTTCTGTGGTTTCACTTAAACCTTTTATTTGTTTACCCAAACATTAACAATATAAGTATATGAAAATGCAGTAAAATATTCTGCTTCTTGTCAGTGTTCAGGAAGTGGACTCCAGGTTTTCCAAATTTCTTTCATGGCAAAGGAAGAAAACAGACACATCTGTGGGGTAACAAAGACCCGCACGTTAAAAATTCTATGCTTGTCTAGACATAGCCAAACCCACTCCACAGTAGGTGTTAAATGCTTCTAATTAAAGTCATGTAAGAAATTTCTAAAAATTCAAGAATGGTAACAAAATATTAACATTCAAACACCAAAACTCTTGTTTTTCCCAGGCTCCATTTTGGTCTCCATAGTAACCAGAATATGTATGAGTCTGATTCTCCCTGCTAATTGAATATATATATTAATTCATGAAGATATGTGTATATATATATATATATATATATATATATATATAATTCATGGTTATATATATATATAAATGATGAAATCTTTATGCGTGTTTGGGTATGTAAATATACAGTGAATACGGTGAAAGTGAAATCTTAGCAAGGAGAACAGGTCTTCTTGCTGTAGTAGGCTTCCTTATGTAGCTTATTGTAGGAAGAAACCTATTCTCCCTTCTGTATGCTTCCTCCCTATGTTTCTTCTTTTCTCATAGCATCTTAACCAAAAAAGATCCATCTTTCCTAGGTGGCTTTGACAACTGAAGAATTGCTTCAGGGGGCATCATAGACTGGGATAGGTAAAGCGCTTCTCCCAAAGGGGCAGGCCACAGATCAGACATACCATTGTGTCAGTCACATATGGGGATAAATACCCTCTCTTTGGAAGTATTACCACCCAAAAGCATTTATCTGTACACAGCCGTGCACAGAACCACAAGGACGACTCCATAGAGCAGATCAGCCTGTGTTGTCTATGGAGGCCATTTAGGAGCTAGAGACTGACCTGGTAGCAGGAGTTTTTCCTGCCTGACCCTCCAATTCTTCCTTCTCCCTCCACTGCAACTGCTTCCCATGCTTGATTGAAGGACGCACCCTTGTTGGTCTTCCTCAACTTCATTTTTCTTGATTTCAAACCGGGAGCAACAGCAACAACAGTAACAAAAAAAGAAAACAAACAATTATTTTTCCAGCGTTCTATTTAGACAGAAACCGCTGTACAAAAGTGAACACAGAAAGAAAGATTTAAGAGGACTGGAAGTTTTAAAAACCAAAGTGAAGTGAAAGGAAGGGCTTGGGGTAACGTGGTGCAGAATCGCAGCTCACCTGGAGGATTATTCATCTCAAAGCTCTGGTGAATTTTCCAAACTGACTCATAGTGTTTCCTTCTACTGCAATGTTCGAGTTAAATGCCGGGCTATCATAGGAGCTGTGGAGTCAAAGGATTTGTTTGTTTACAGAAACTCTTGATCAGAGGGTGCTTTTCTGGTAAGTAGGTCTTATTTTCTTCTAAACTCTGGGTTATTTCCCAAGTCCCAGTTGGTATTGTACCAACTTCTGGTAACAATTCATGGGGTGTAAGGGAAGAAGCCACCTCTCTTTACAACTTTGCACACATCTGAGCAAGGGCTTTGGGTTTTACCATTTAGACCGTTCACAATTTGAAACTACACCGCCTCATCCACCTGGGTGTCTCATTTGTCTCACATAACATCATGGTCTCAAGGTGCATCATTTTCCTACAAGTGCCTCAAGCTTATCCTTCATTATGGCAGAGTAGTACTCCATTGTGTTTGAATGGCACATTTTCTTTATCCCTTTATCCGTTTCCAAGATGTTGCTATTATGAGTCTTGCTACTACAAACATGGGCATGTGAGAGGTGAAAGAGAAGGGGAAGTGGGTGAAAAAAAAATCAAGATGCTACCTTGGTTACTTTTCTCTCATTGCTGGCACAAAATACCAGACACCCAAAATGAAGGAAGGAAAGGTTTGTTTAGTTCACAGTTTGTGGGGGTTTCAGCCCATAATCAGCTGGCTCCAAGGCAGGTTGATGTAGCACAGGGGCAAAACTTCAAGGCAACAGCCAGCAAAAGTATCCAGAGCAAAAGGAGAGGGCACAGGGGCAGACCTCTTTTCCTCCCTTATATTGTACCCAGGTCACCCTCAACCCCCTCCAGGGCAGGCATAGCACTCAAAAACTCTTTTTACCCTCCTCTTGCATTGGATGAGGATATTTACAAAGTAACAGTCCTGGCTCCCTGCTGAATCTCTCAGTTAAACCTCTAAACTTCTCAAGTTAACACAATGTATCAACCATAACATATGTGCCTGTATCAACTCCCCACCAGAAATACAATCATGATGTCCTGCAAACATGCACCAATACAAATGAAATAAAATAAAGCCAATACATCAGAGGCGAAGGGGATGGCAGAGTTTATTTCTTCTAATACTCTTTCTTTGGGTTATCAGTGCCTGATTTCTCCTGTCTTTGCAAGATCTTTTGTCTGTGCCTCCTGACATTAATCTACTAATCTCTTCTTCCCATAAGGATACCATTCATATTGGATTATAATCTGTCCTAATAAATTTGTTGAAACTTAATCACCTCTTTAAAGGCACTGCTTCCAAATACAGTAATATTCTGAGGTGTCTTGGTCCTTTTGTGTTATTTTTTTAAAAATGCTAGACACTAGGAACTTTATAAACAGTGGAAGTTTGCCTTCTCACAGTGCTGAAGTTGAAAGATGAAGATTAAGATACCCACGGGTTCAGTCGCCTGGTGAGGTCTGCGTGCTCTGGAGGGGTTGAGCGCTGAGTCTTCACAGGGAGAAGGTGAGAGGCGAGAGGACCAAACTCCCTTTTATAAGAGCACCAAATTCTATTCACAACAGGGGAGGCTTTTGGCTTCATCACCCCTCAAAGGCCCCAGTCTTAGCGATCACATTGCCACACCTGAACTTGGAGAGAAGACACATTCAAACCATAGTACGGGGCTGAAGAGTTCAAAACATCAATTGGACAGAAAGACCGGCAACCTAACCCATAATAACCAACTTGTAACTTATTTTGAGACAACAGAATATGGTCAAAGTGAAGGGATTTTGTGGATGGAATTAAGATCCTAAATTGGTTCATGTCCAGTTAATCAAAAGGGAGATTGTGTTGGATGGGCCTGAGTTTATCCCTTTTGAAAGAATGTCTTTCTTCGTGGGCTCCATGAACTGTGAGAGCCAAGGAACGGTGACATCTAGGTTCCAAGGGACACCTCTAGCCAACAGCCATGCACTTGTGCCTTGGAGTAGAGGCAGGGATAGGAGCTGAGAAAGACAGGAAAAAGAAATTCAATGCAGAGGGCGTCATAGGAGCGAGGTCTAGGAAGTAGGAAAGTGTCTTGTTCTGTCTGAGATTTGAGTGTATTCTGATGCGACAGCAGCAGTGTCCAGAAGCAGAAGCCAGACCCTGGAATCCTGCAGAGCCAGTATTATTTATCTGTGTGCTGTGTTTTACTGTCAAATGATTGTTAAAATTGTCAAATTGACCTGTGTCTCAGTTTATTCCTGCCACTTAACAAAATACCAGAATAGGCAATTTATAAATAATAGAAATTGATTTCTCAAAGTTCTGGGAGCGGGAAGACACTAAGGCACTGGCAGTTTTGGTGTCCAGTGAAGGCCTTTTGCTAAATAAATGGCACCTCTTTAATTTTTATTGGTGCAGATTCACAGAACATGCTGAGCGTGCTCCTCACAGGGATTTGGTCCATGTAGCTAACACAGCTCCAGTCTTTCCTCGTCCCCTCCACTCCTGCCCCACTCTCCACACCTCTTGGTTCTCTTCCCTTTTTCAAAAGAGCTCCTTTTTGCTACTTCCTGCCAAAGTGGAAAGGCAGAAAAGGTCAAACCAACTCCCTCAAGCCTTTTATTAGGCCACTAATCCTGCTCATCGGGGTCCCACACTTGTGATCTAATCACCTCTTAGCAGCTCTACCTGTTAATATCCTTGCACTGGGGATTCAGTTTCCATGGATTCTAGAGACACACAACTATAACAACTGATAGCATGGAAAAAGACATACTTACAATAATGTATTGTTTCATAACACACGTTTCCTTTTACAATTGAAAACTAAAATATTACAGATAAAACTCTAGATTTCCAGCTTCTTAAAGGTCAGAAATACAGAACTAGAAAGCAATTCACTGAAGTAGCTCTTTTGGAAAGGGCAGGCCGTTCTCCATCTCCATGCCCTTATGGGCTGCTTCTGGACAAACTCCACATCATGTCAAAAATCTATGCTGCATTGGTTGCCTGTCGGCATCTGAGTTTTGAAACCCTGGTCGAGCAGGCAAGTTCAAGGTCTGTTATTGACAGAGAATGCTCCTGTGGAGTTTGATCATGTTTCACAAAAATAACAGAGAAGAATAAAATGATTTTAAACCAAGGAATGACACAATTGTATCTGTGTTACTTTAGGGTGAGCCATATGAAATTCATTCTCTCTCGCGAGCGGGTGCACCCGCTTGTCTGTGCTCGCTCTCTCTCTCTCTCTCTCTCTCTCTCTCTCTCTCTCTCTCTCCATCCTGTTTTTCTCTGTCTCTGCTAGCCAAAAATAGTTAAATATCAGCAGTTTTCTTTGGTTCCACTTAATGGAAGAATCATTCCATTTATGTGTGGTAAATGCATGAGCTGGAGAGGAAGGAGATGAAGAACCAAAGGCAGAGATATAAAGGAAAGGGAATTATAATGATGCATAAGAAATAATGAAAGCTCAGAATAGACTAATGCTGGAAAATAGCAGTGGAAATGAAGCAAAAGAATTGGTGTGCATAGTGTGTGTGTGTGTGAGAGAGAGAGAGAGAGAGACAGACAGACAGACAGACAGACAGAGAGACAGACAGAAAAAGAGAGAGAGATTGGGATACAGTGTACACTTTTAGATTGCATGGCTCATATACTCAGAAAAAGAAATCAGAATAAATTAGAACACTTTTAGAAACTAAATTTTACATGATGAGCCTCTCCTCCATGAGAGGCATGTTTTACTTGCCTCACTCACAACTGAGGATTACTTTCGTTAGAAGCCATTGTTACTCATTAAAATAAGGACACTCAGCATTGGCATGAAAAAGTATTGAGAACTAAAGTCCACTCTGGGTTAATTAAATGTGAATCCCAGTGAGGTGTCATGGGTCACTGGAGGGTGTTAATTTTGATCACTGTGCAAATGACAATGACTTTGAGCTATGAACTCGCTTAAGAATTCAATGACAGTTATGCACTGTAGATCTAAAAACATTACATATGTAACAATTTGTCCAATGAGTTTGGAAAGTTCTCTAACTTTGAACTTCAGGGCTGGGGATATAGCTCAGCTACACAGCATCTGTCTGGCAAGTGCAAGGTTCTGAGTTTGATTCCCAGTATAAAAAATATCAAATTTTAAACTCCATCCATCAATATCCTAGTAAATATGAACACTTGGAGTTCTAGGAAATAAAAAATCCCTGTGGAATATAGGCTGCAGCACCTATGGAGCAGGTAGTTCATGATAGCCATGTAGCGTTATATGTATTGAATTATTCCATAGTAAGAATATTCATTGCTATGCTTAGAGTAGATGCCTTTACCCACGTCAGACTAGCTTAAGACTATGCCGGTCTCCCTCCTTGGTTTGCATGGAAATAGGAATTTGAAAAATAGCACAGAGGGCTTTTTGACTCAAGTGCATTGCTAGCTAACGTATTAGTCAGCTTTCTGTTTCTGGGACCAAATAATCAACACCCACAAATTAAAGGGGGAGAGGTTTAATTTGGCTCATGGTTTCAGAAGTTTCAGTCCATGGTCAGCTGGCTCAAAGGCAGAAACATTATGGTGGAATGGCAGAGCAAAGTTGTTCAGTTTATGGCAGCCAAGAAGCAGAGCACAGAAGCCAATGAGAGACAAACCTTCCAAAGGTAGAGCCCTGGTGACCCACCTCCAGCTGGGCACTACTTCCTGATAGCACATTCAGCTATGAACATCAGTGGTTTTGTCCACTCAAGAGCATAGGTCCCCTATGATCCATTCAGCTCTTCAGGAGTCTCTTACAGTTGACAAGCTTACCTGTCACAACTATCCCACCAGGAAGAGTTCTGGACCTTCCCTTGATTACTAATGAGGAAAGTGAGGTATTTTATAAGGTGGTCTCATTTCAAATGCAGGTACACTCTTCTGTCCTGTCAAAATACACTCTGCAGGGTGATGGTCCTACTCCAAGCAGGATCAATTGCTGCAGATTTTTGGGAGAGACACCTTGAAATCAAAAGCTGTACCACAGGCTCACTAGAATCCTCAATAATGACCAGTTCTTATTCTTTGGTAATAGTGATATCCAGGAGACCTGCAGAGCAACAGTATACTTATAATTTGTGTGCATATCCACTTCCACTTGTAAGTGTGAGATACTTATATGCAATAGTCCATCACTATTACCTCTGTGCCCATAAGTACCTAATGACATTTTTGTGGAGGTTTTGATGCTAAATATTTTAATATCTAAAATGCTAGTACTGTCTCTGTATAATTGCATATTTTATCTTTAAACGTACAGTGGTACCTTAGTTCACTAACTTAATTCTTTCCACAACTCTAGGTGCAAACCAAATTGGATGTATCAAATTCAATGGCTACAGTCAATGTTGATTTTATGGGGAAATTTTGCTTACATTCAAAAGTTTTCTAATAAGGATGAACTCTTCACTGCTTAGGTCAATGAATATCCAACTAATTTCAACATATTTAAATAGTTATTTCATATATGAAGCAGTCCTATATGTGAAACAGAATACAAACGTGAATAAAAGATTATGTCTGCTCCATGAGAATCAAATTTTCCAAAAAGAACATTTATATTTGAATCTAAATTAATCCAATAAATTACCATTTATCATAATTTTTGTTCTCAAATGTTTCTTTATTTGACAATAAAAAGAAGGAAAACACCAGATTTATCTCAGTTGTACTTTTGTAACTTCCCACTTTATTTTGAAAGCAATCTTTTCTGATACATATAAGAATTTGAGAATGAAATGAAATTACCTATATTTGCCTATAACTTTCTTATTAACACATTAATATTTAAGCATACAAGCATAATAGAACTTTTCCAACTTTTTAACTTACTGTGTTATAGCTAAACCAATCTGTGTCTGACATCTCGACTGCATGTGCATATAAAACAGATACATCCCTCAACTGCTCATAATACACACTGCCTACAAGTATTGTTCTTGTTGGAGAGAATTAAATTTTTAGGGGAAAGTAGTTCAAGTAGAAGCAAATAAGCAGACCTCCTCATGAAATAAATTAAACAAAACCAACAAGTATTAATTAATCCCTGTTTCCTATCTTAAATATAGGAGGTGTGATCAAAATACACAGCAAGTGTTTAAATTTTGAAAATTATTAAGTTAGACTTCCGTGAACCCCCTCCCAAAAAACAGCCCCCATAGCTTCAGGCGCTCTTATCCCAAAGCCCCTGCCTACCCCCCAGCAATTCTGCAAGGCCTCTCATGTCTTTACAAAGTGTGGCACTGGCCGCTGCCAAGTGCCATCTAATGGAGAAGCATCTACCTGATCTGGCACTGTGCGACTTCTGGCTCATGCCCAAGTCAAAATGATCATGAGAGGGAACTGTTTTCCACTAATTCAGGATATCTAGGAGCCATGACAGTTCAACTAAAGACATTCAGGGAAGGGGTGCTCTAGAAGGGGTCAAGAACAATGGGACGTGGGGAGAACCTCCCAGGGAATTCACAGTAATGCGCCTCTTTCTGCAAATCTTTTTAGAAAGTTTAAACATTCACTGTATTTTATGATCACACGCACACAAAAAGTGCTCAAGGAGTGTGCATGAGTGAAAGCACTGCTGTGGATGGGCTGCTGTGAGCCTGGTAGAGGCCCAGGTGGAGAGGTACACGTCAGCGGAGGGCACCATCCACACACTCACTGGGGCTAGCACAGATGGCCCAGGTCCTCCGGGGCTAAGAGGCTGATCTGGGCCTTTAGGTCATTCTTGCTCCATTGTGTTCTGTTTCACTGCTCTGTAAATAGGGACTAGTTGTAAATAGGATGTTCAGCCAGTCTCAGGACACTTACTTTACCCCATAAACACTGAATCAAGCCTGCTTATTTATTCTTCTGCAAAAACAGCAGATCTGCACCTGCAGTTACCTTGAAGAGAAGAAACAATAAGATCATGTGGAGAAACAGGTGGTGCCTGGGGCTTGAGCACAGGAGTGAGAGGGCAGAGCTGGGCGGGACGAGTGTGGGCCAGCGGTGAGGCCTGGCCAGCCCTAGCAGCACGAAGCCATGATCATTCCCACAACAGGCATCTTCAGCGACGAGATGCTTTTGTGGGTCACAGCTCCTAAGGTGTTCAGTGTTAGCTTTGCTTGTTTTAACTTGATTACTTTTTCTATTCAGATCTCTTAGATTGCTTCTGTCTATACACAGAATGTGGTCAAATGTTGCAAAGTCCTCTTCAGTAAGGCTATCCCACCTGATGTATGGGTCATGCTAATGCCACTATTTCCTAGGCAACTCACAATGCTTGGGTCTGGGGCCTGACCCATGTTCCAGTCTGAAACAGCACCACAGTCAATGGCCCAGTTATCTGAAATGTTTTGATCACTCACATGTTTTCCAACAAACTGCTTCTCCAGTGAGTGATTGGCAGATGTTACCCAGGCTCAGGAGCAGTACTGACTTCAGCCCAGGTACAGCCGTGTTCCTGTGTGGTCACCCAAACCCAGACTGTAATTTTTTTATTAACATACGTATTAGTCACTTTCTTGTCATAGGGACCAAATACCCAATACCCTCAAATTAAAGAAGGATAAGTCGGTTTTGGAACATGGTTTCCGAGAATTCAGTCCATGGTTTGCTGAATCCAGAGTAGAAATGGCATGGTGGAGGGCATGGCTGGCGAATGCAGCTCAATCCAGTGTACCCACAAAGCAGAGAGAAAGGAGGAGCTGGGGACAAAAAAAATGCATCCTTCTGGCCATCTGGATCCAGCTCCTAAGAGTAAATTCAACCATTGACTGACCCACTGATGAGTGTAGCACCTACATGATCTGATCACTTTACGAAGGCCTCACTTCTGAACACACAAGACTTTTGGGGGACATGTTAGATCTGAACCCTTACACAGTTATTGACAATACATGCTAATGGGGTTCCAGGTTCTATTCTTTAATGGATTCTTTGATAATAAAAATATAACATCATCTATATTTATCCTTTAAGGAGGGCTTTTGTTTTTGGAAATCCAATCATTTCACAGTGATGGTATCTAGCAAGGCACCAGAAGCCATATTTATCCACAGCAGTATTCAAGTGAAGGTTGTCAAAAAGTTCTTGGTTACAACATTAAAGACCCAACAAAAACAAAATGCCCTCTTATAAGTAAAAGTTTCACATATTATTTCAAATAGAAAAGGAAAAAAAGTAGACTAGGTTTTTCCCTGTAATATACATGCTATTTATGGATTGTATTATGCATAAAAATACATTTGCTCTAATAACATCCTGGTTATTTTTTTAGTCCTACTGAGAAGTGAGTGTTTTGAGAGCTTGACAAAGGGGTTTGGAGGGGAAAAAGTTAACAGAAGTCACACCTTGTCAGTGGGAGTCAAAATAATACCATTTACATGAATCTGGGAAACGGGGTTTCTAAGCAGCCACCAGAAACACTGCACAAATTAGTCAGCCTGCCAGTGCCCTGGTGAACTACCAGTTTGTGGATGAAAGAAAACATTGCCTTAAAGTAACTGAAAATTATTGTGTAGGCAGATGGTGACTGATCACCACAGCGTCGTGCCTCCACACCTAACAGGACTCCAGAAAATACAGCTCCATGTACCAATATGCCTGACTCTAAACCCTTCAGCTATGGGGCCAACACCATTCTCATGGAATGCAGGTCCTATGTGCCATGTCTGACTCCTCCATCTTTCAGATATAGGGTGAAGCAAAATTCAGCGGTTCAACAAAAGAAATAAGTGTGTCAGGAAGGAACACAGGAACAGCTAAGGCTTAGGGGAACTTATTTTGTGATGCACAGTGGAAGGAAGTAGGTGTGATCTGAAAACAGGTTCTGAGTGTCCATTGGAGCAGTCGTGCCTGCTTACACCCAGTTCTAACTAGGGCGCTAGTTTGATCCTCTTTTGTATTTATTTATTTATTTACTTATTTATTTTGGTACCAGGGATCAAACTCACAATCTCATGCTCCTCTTTCTTCCAAATCATCTTCTTCAAGCACTTAATTTGCAACAGGCACTCAATAGTGGGCCCAGGATAGAACAGGGTGAAGTAGGATTGGTCTATTCCTAACAGTAAGACAAGGAACTGAGAAAATGGTACAGTAATGCTCTGACAGCTGACACACATGGTTTTATAAGAACTTGCAGGAGATTCTGCAGGAAGAAAGTTGACCTTGGAACCTGGAGAGTAAGTAAACATTAGCATGATAAATGGATCATGAGAGAAGAATACAAGAGTAGACACTATTTCAGGGAAAGGAAGTCCCCTGTGCAAAAGCCAAAAGTTAGAAAGTATGGTTCATTCAAAGATCTGGAAAACTGCAGCGTCACTGGATTGGACATCGTCTGTACTCCCAGGGAGAAGGAGGAGGGGAAGAGGCCATATTTGCAGGTGCAGAGTGCAGGAACCATGCATGAAAAGCCTTGAGTACCATGACAATAATTCTAAATGTTTTCAGTAGGAAAATACTAAAGGACTTTTACCAGGAGTGACACAATTCCCTGGAAAGTAGAGCATAGTCCTTGCGCCTATATACTCCAAAATCTGACTTCTGGGGTTTAACTTTCATCTCTGGAATTTATTAACTATGAATCCTAAGACAATGAGTTATGTAACCACTTGCACTGAATAATTAGTAATGTAATCCCAAGAAAGAAGGATTATTACTTCTTCTTAATTCCATCTTACTCCTTGAGGTTTAATTGTTGCATTAGTTCCAAAAATCTAATGACATTTGTAAACTTGCTGCAACTGTTTTGAATCTAGGATAGTTCTAGATTTCTTCTTAAGAAGCTAATAGACATAACTCTACAAGCAATTCTCACAGAATTTTCAGAGTCAGGTATCTCTGACAAAGTGATATTTTTTTGTACCTTCATGTTGTGGTTCAGATCTAAAATGTCCAGAGTCTGATGTGTTCAGAAGTGGGACACTTGGAAAGTGATTACATCATATGGCACAGTGCTCCTCAATGGATTGATCCATTCATAAGTCCATAGGCGAATGTGTTTCTAGGAAGTTGGGACTATTTGGAGGTGGGTCACTGGGAGCAACACCTG